>OMLM01001124.1:0-13908 GCA_900302695.1 Helostoma temminkii
ATTCAATGCCCTCCAGGGCCACAGTAGCAGCATCAGGACAGCCATGTGAGTATGAGCAAAACCACTACACGGTATCCGACAATGTTTTTATTGTGTGTCCTCTTGCAGAACAGCCAGCACAGCTCTATGTCACATTTATAAAACTGTCTCACAATAAGCGGGTTTGGAATCATGCATGTTTTTCAGTTTCAGCTGATTCTACTGTGTATAAACACTGTCTAAGTCACATTTCCGTTCTATTGCAGTTTTCCTGCTAGGATCCTCAGTATTTTACCTGAGTGATGCAGAGCTCAGCTGACTCATAGGGGATATAAATCTTTACATCTTGTGACCTTTCAGCTTCTGCAACACTGCTACCTGACAACTGGGATCCGGATGACCCTGCAGAGAAAATACATGTTGTAAATTACCAATTATTTCAGAACAGTTTTAGTAACAAGCTTTCCTTCTCTAATATCAAACATCATAGATTCAACATTTGTGCATAATGCTATTCCACTACTTCTAATTTTTATTTCATTACATTACAAAGGATAATGTTGTATTTTCAGTCCACTACTTTTTATTGCCTTTTATGAAAATGCAGTGTCTTTCACATTAAGGGACATTTTGGCAGATATAGGAGTGTTGCAGTAATAGCAGGAGTCATGCTGCAAAGTTACTCTCATAAGGACATTTTAGGTTTGGTTTTTCAGTTAAGTTTTATTCAGTACTAGTATTTGGCGGTTGATTGAAAAGTGTCTAGAAGAACAGTTTTGTAACTTTGGCATGTTGCCTTTAACAACAGATACGTTGCCTGACATGTCACATGCTGTCATGCAATGATGATATTTAAACAAAAAGCACAGTGCTAAGGATCAGTAGTGCTGTAAAAAGCTACTGAGATGAACAAAGACAATGCATTGTGCTTGAGCTAAATGTCAGTTGCATGTTGTCATACTGGATAGGGCTGTAAAGGCTGTAAAGCATGTTCAGAGCAGTTCATTCCTGTTAAACACAAAAAAAGCATTTTGCTCTAAAGGAGTGACAAGAACAAAGTTGGTCTGATAAAGCAGACCGAATGATCACAATCACCATTAGTGTCTCACTCACACAGGTGAAGACACGGGACAGGTTAGGCTGGAATCGTTGAACAATGTGAAGTGGTTCGGCAGCTTGTAGTCTTTAGCAGTTGCATTAAAGAGATACTTGCCCTCCAAATTTCTCAGACCATTTTTGTCTAAATAACTATTATAATTTGTTTATCCGTAATCTCTATAAGTGATCTCATGATCCCTTATTGTGACCTTTACTACCAATCTAATATTGTCATACCGGTTGCTTGTTCTGCCCAAGTATTAACTTTAGGTACCTTATGTATATCTGATGATGATACTTTTAGTGCTTCTGTAGGTGTCAATTTTTTTTTTGTCAACACTTCTTCCACTACTGCTACACAGACCTATACACACATATAATTCCTCTGCACAGAACAGCACCTTGGTTAGTCTCATGCATAGGATGGTTCCTTCGATCTGCACCAATCCAGCGTTTGAACTCAGCCCACTTCTTCATCCACAGAGTTTTGTGATGGCCGACAGCTTGAACAATGAAGTAAATATTAGTGGATAGTTGAAATCTGTTTGGAAAGTGTAGCAATAGGCAAGGGAAAGCTGACAAGCAGAGTAAACGTAACACAGTCTTCTACTGCCTGCATATGTTGCAATGTTGAAAATGTGCTATGTGACATAGAATTTTTAAAACTGCAAAACACATAATAAAAACTGTTGTATTTCCATATGAATTAAATGTAGTTCTGTTATTTGATATGTATGTATGTATATACATATATATATACATACATACTTAGTTATTTATTTATTTTTATCCTTAATCCATAAAATGTATTTAATTACAGGTTCATAACTCTTGTACATAATACCTCACTGTATGTAGGTGGATGCTACATACTTCATTAATAGTTTCAATGTGTGTGTGTGCGTGTGTGTGTGGGTGGGTGGGTGGTTGTGTTGATTTTTTTGGCAGATTACATAATGTTATTTTTGCACGTGGATGGAGTCATCCAAAAAACAAAGCACATAAACTTCAGTGAAATACTGAACATTTTATTTATTGGTTTTAAAACAGGTTTCACATCTTTACTCTCGTGATTTTCGATTAATGGGCAGTTTAATGTCTACTTACAAATTCATTTTCTGAACAAATACTCAAATTAGTAATTCAGTTATCTTTTTGTGGTCACATGAATTGGGAAGGTACAATAGTTAGTCTGCATTCATTTTCAAATTAAGCCTTCAGTGAGTCAGGTTTATGTTAAATATTACACATTTTATGAAACATCCCTGTCTGCAATCAGTCTGACTCTCCTCCTTCCCCACCCTCTTTGTTTTTTTCATACAGGAATGTGGGTGTGTCGTCAAGCTGTTACTTTCCTCCCAGAAACACCTTTCAGCAGAGAAACACAAATAATGTCAGGAATTACAGATAAGGTTAGGATAAAAACACTCTATTTATCTGCCGTCTGAGCTTAAAGGCAAGTAGAGGTTAAATTGGAAGCCTCATAATGTAAGAATGTTCAGTATGGAGTTTAGTTATGTGTCAATAGCAATCAGATGGTTATAGGTTATAATCACAACAGTAAAAAAGACTATTAAAACTACAGCTGCATCACAGGTTGCAATAATGTTTGTGTAGAAAGCAGTGCACTGGTCTGACCTGCTATGTTGCCCTTGCACTGGTTAAACTGTATGCTGTGAATTATTGGACATGGCCTCTCATCTGTCAGTTCTGGTACGCTGCCCGGTAAATCCTCAAACACCTGCACTGTCACTGGGACCGGTCCTGGCGGCGAGGACACCTCAGGGTTCTCATCGCATCCACTGGTTTTCTCCCAGGCATCTGGAAAAAAATATCTTAACACTGTGATGTTGTGAAAGGTGAGAATTTATACAAAAAGACAAAAAGACAAATAAATAAAGGACATGGAAAAACGCTAACTATGCATGGGATAGTTGTAGCTAAAACAATATGGATAGATGAGGATGAACAATTCAAACAGCACACAGTAGGGGAACAAATGTAATCTTATGAGACAAAAGCTTCTGGACAGAAGTGTCCCTAAAAGTGCCATTATGCATATTTTAGGACAGTTTTACAGTATGTCTTTTAAGAACCCCCCATAGATGTGTGCATATAGACTATTACTGGAACTATCACTTGCTAATTATACTGCCTCTTAAGATAATTGTGGATACACAATTAGTGTATCTGGATGGCAAACAAGAGCTTTTTTTAGGAACAATGTGTTATGTTTCCTCTGACACACTGCTCCATTGCTTCACAATGGAGGCAGCCAAGCAGCTGAAATATTTAAACACTGTATAACTTCACCTGTTTGCCTGCAAGCTATTTACACAGAAAGGCTTGCTCTACAACATACTGTCCAATCTAATATCTGTTAGAGAAATAAACCCAAAGGTGTTGTAAGCACCACAAAGTTGCTGGTGTATTGCTGGTGTGTTGCTGGTGTGTTGCACACTCACGTTGTTTGCCTGCAGGAGCCACAGAGCGATGTCTTCCAACTTTCTTTCCTAGAAATGTGAGTGAATAGGCTCCATTCTCAGCTCCACAAGAATTCCTATACATTGTGCATATAACTGTTTGTGGGCTCTCAATATTATTCTTCTGTTTGCTTTGTGGCTCTGTCCAAAATCTGCAAAAAGTTAATCATTTAGGTATTAATGTTTAATGTTTTCTGGATCTACAGCAGCAAGACAACTTATGTGAATCCACTGGAATTACTATCTTACATAAAATGTGATCTAACTATCACTTACTGTTAGTCTCACGTATAAACTAACAAAATGTGCATGAGATAATAGGACACAAATTGTGAAAATGTTTTCTTTTCTTACTGTGCACACACATTCACAACTGTGGGTGGCTAAAACAATTGAAATCTCAGCCCTAAAATCTTGTCGAACATGGCGTGACAGCAACCTCTTTCCCATAGAGCATTTGTATCATATCTACGGCGTTAAGCTCTGGGCTCTGTCTGGGCCATGGTTCACATTGGCAGATGCTTCTTGTGAAGCAAAAGCTTAATGTTTGAGTGAAAGGTTTGGACACACATAGGAATTTCCACAGCTTTCATGAAAAGATACACATCTTCTGCTCTGTTGCTATTATTGCAAAAGGATTTTCTAATGATCATTTCTCCTTTTAAATCAATAAACTTGCAAACACAACATGCTGTTGGAAGACAGTACTGATGTTTGCTGATTATAGGCCTCATTTCGTTCATGGAAATGTTCCTTTAAAAAAAAAAAGCTGTTTTCAGGAAACAATAGTCATCTACAACATAAACAATGACTACACTGTATTTCTGATCAATGTGATATTGTAAAATTAGCTTTCTTTAAAAAAAAGGAAAACTATTTGTGTCCAGACTTTTGACTAGTGGTGCAGATCTAACCTACGTCATAATTTTTGTGTAACTGATTGGATTCAAGGTGTACAACATTATCTTATACTACCTTACATTTTTTTCATCTCCGTAACACAGTGGTTCACACACAATTTCAAATTTACACTATGGCTGCGTAAAAAAAATATAATTTGATTATTTGTGTGTTATTAGACAAAATATATTGTGTTGTGTCCTTATTATTGTACCTTAGATTAGCATCTGAGCACATCAGGGGACAAATACAGGTAATTTCAGAGAGTTCACTTACTTTTCCTGTATTACTGTATTTGCAGATGACAAAATACTCACAGCAGATTCACTCAGTCTCTCCAAACTAATATAATCACCAAACCCCATCAGAGGTAGCATCATAAATATCAAAGTGTAATTTAAATATAAAAATCTACTGTTTCCCTGTTTCACAGTGCCAAATAAGTACCAGTTTACTTACTTTCTCAGACAACACAGTCACTGATTCCTTTCAAGTAGTTTGCACATAATATAAAACTGAACAGAAGAGATAAATATTTTTATATTGATTATATAAGGATCACCTGGTTTCAGAGCAAATTAGGTCCTCTCAGTGTGATGCAGTGCAGTTTGGTGCTGGTATGCTGACCAGTGGACGGGAATGCATGAATCCACATCACTATGGGGAACCAAACTCTCAACAGTGTTTAAATATTAAACCTGCACAGATGGAGTTTCATGAGTTAGTGCCTCGAACCTGTGTACCCTGCTGGTAAAAAGACGCCCTAAATGGTCCTCAGGTTTCCCATATGTAAGGTAGAGATTGTAACTGGATGCTGTGACACACTCGCTGACACACATACTTTATACACACATTCACACCACTCCCTTGGGATCCCTTGTTTGTATTTGTTTGCTTGCAGAACCCAGGGTTTCCCGGTAGGTCACCTACATCCAAGTTAACAGTACTGAGGAATATCAGGAAATCATGTTGATGTTCCAGTAAATGTGTTGTAATTAAGATCAAATCAGATGGTGTGGTTTCTAGGAATTATATGTACGATGTACTTGCCACAGTGCTCTATTCATCTACCTCATACAGAAGTAAATGGGGAGTAAAATCTATGTCACAACTTTATTTCTGCCGCGGCTACTGCTACTGATTAAGGGCATGGTGCTCTCTTGCTCTGATGTTCTTGGCAGGGCTCTTTGGTGAGGATTTCCTTTCCTTTTTAGCCCAAGTGGCTCATTTGGAACATTTGCACCACAGCCTGAACATCTGTTTAACACACCTTACTTAGAGATAAGTCTACCCATGATGCCACTTTAATGAAAATACAGCTTTGCCCTGCCTTCATTTTTCATTATCCAGACCCTGACCCGACCGCATACCACTGTGGATGTAAAGCACAAGACGTCATTTTGTCAAGCGTGGAAGCCATTTGTCAAATAGCACACACACACAGTATAGTACTGATCACAACAGATTTCAGCATAGAAATTTGACAGAGGCTTTTGTGGACGTCATCAAGGGTCTGTGAAGTCTTGACTAGTTATACCACACCTGAAGGTGTACTCACTGGATTAAAAAAATGCCATCACTATCTTGGCTGTTCATCTCAGGTGTGTGAAAGCGTTTACTTTCTGCCGAGACATGCAGACAGCTGAGTGCATCACACCACACCTTAGAGAGACTTTGTTTCTCATTGACTTGTTGTCACTAGAGGCAGACTCAGAAACTGATATCAGGGTTTCCCCAGACACAAAGAGGGATTTGCATTCATTTGACAAGGCTGACCAGTTCACAGTAACCTCCAGATAATACTTTTGCAAGAGGACAGATAACAGAGTATTAAAAAGTAGATTTGATTCTGTCAACAGGTAAATGAAACAGTAATAACACTCTGCACTGCAGTAGTTAATAAATGACCTGTTGAGCCAAGGGGGCAGATGAAAAATATGCATATGTCTTTATATAGAGCTCTAAACAACAACAACAACAACAACAACAACAAAAACTGTGTCTTTATATAAGTTACACATAAATAGAGGCAGAAAGGCCACAAAAGGTGAATGATAGGGCAAATAAACTACTGTGCTGTGTGTAGATGCTTCAGTGAGCAAAATGAGCGGTGTTCACTTGCAGAAAAAACTGTAATTTCATGATCTAAACATTCAAATATAATATTTTTGTAAAAGAAAATACAGAAATACAGTGCATCTGTAAAATATACAAGAGGCTTAAAAAAACAGATGATGACAACCACAGCAAATAAAACCTTGCAGTAAATACATTCACTATATTCTACAATACAACGTGGCATAATAATCACACTCATAAGTCCCAGATGTATATCAGTGGTTTTCCATGAGATCCCCATTTTATGAAAGATTACGACTTGGCACTTGGTCATCATATGTTTTCAACTAAGCAGCGTGACTTTACAGAAGAAAGTTTCTACGCACGGCGTAGCGGGCACCACGGAGATCCGCTGCGCATAGGGAGGGCAGCAGTTCAGCCCAATAGTGAACTATGGGCTGGACCTGTTACTAGGTGGAGTTTTTCATGCGTATAAATAAGCTCTCCCTGTTGCTACAACGTCCCTGGAACTTCACTCAGCCAAACGCCTTTCCTGTAAACTCACGGTAAGTCATTTACTTCGTTTAAACGTGTTCATCTCCAGCTCCAAAGTTTGATGAAGTTTCGCACAAGGGGTGAAAACATTAGGTCTCGCCTCCCTCAGGGAGTGATGAAGGTATTGAAGCAATCTGAAGAGGGTGTGGTTGAGAACTCAGCACTGCATGGAGTTTGATTTGTCGCAAATCAAGTATTTCTTTTTTTCAACGACGCAGACGAGTCGTTAACTCAGTATCACACACCTGAAAGGAGACTGGATCTAAAACATGTTTTACAATAGACTATATATCTGTGACGGTGAGTGTGGGTGTGGTCGGACAGTCTCTACAGTCGTCATTATGACAAACCACCAAACATAAACTTACCGTAATTATGCAGAGGGTTGTACTCTCAAGGTGTGGGTGAGGGACAAGCAAACATCTTTTCTTTACTTGTTTCCAAGTTTAATAGAAACGAACTTTACTTTATGTTGAATCAATAAAATAGATATATTTTTTTACTATCTACAAAATGACGTTTCATGTATTCTTATATCTCCTCAGACTGCTTTCTAAACATTAAATGCACATCAGAAATGACCTCTCTTCTCCTCTCCTCCTACAGACAGACCAGCAGTACTACCATGTCTCTCTTCCAGTCCTTCTTCGAGCAGGCGATCTATCTGGGCATGCCCGATGACTCAGTATGTAACTCTGTGGGTCTGTTCCAGTTGCTAAGGCCAACCACTCTGTTTTTTCCCTTTTTTCTCTTCCTGTGGTATGCTAGGATGGAAAAAACTCATCAGGCGGAGTTTAGTGTGAGAGAAACTAAAGTGTAGAGGATGAGAAGCAAGGATGAATGAGTGGGTAGTTTAAAAGAAGAGAAGGGAAGGAAAAGGAGTGGAGTAGAGCAAAAAAAGATAAGATGAGGTGCGTTATTAACTTGAAAGGAAAATCAGACTTTAAAGATTATGTGCTATTGCAAAAGATGGGAAAGATGTCACTTAGGCTTGTGAGTTTCTGACTCATACAACTGGGAATCAGCACCACTCCCTTTATAAGCTCTGCAATCAAAACAGAATCCTACTTCTCCTTTCCCTGGTTGCTTAATGCAAAGCAAAGGAAAGTTGCATAAGGTTGCTCTACAAGATTTCAATTAGGAAGCTTGGATATATATGAGAGACCTGTCAGAGCAGTGCCCACAGAGGGAATAAAGCCTGTCGCATGTGTCTCGTTTAAGCCTTTGACATTTTTAGAAGGGACTTGAAAAATACACCTAAGGCATTTGCACAGCGCAGATTTTCATCTCACTTCAAGCACACCACAAGTAATTACCAAACCTATCGTAATCAGCCTTTTGTCTCTCAGGTGCTACCAAACCAGGGAACAGTGAGCCCAGCACCAGGTTTCAATCCCAGTGCAGATGCAACAACTCTGGATAAAGCCATCAAAGCAAAAGGTGATCTTACGAGGAAGCTTTGGAGCATGTGCAAACATGTTTTGCCTTTGCTATGTGTGTGTAGCATGCACCTTAAGTCCCTCTGTTGGCCATTATGCATCATAACTACAAACAACTCGAAATCTCAACTGACCTGAATGTTTGTCTCTGTGATACACATTAGAAATGATAGAAAACATAGTTCCACTCACTATCTTGTCATTACTGTCATTGCTGCAGGTGTGGATGAGAACACCATCATTGAAGTTCTGGTGAAAAGGAGCAACGACCAGAGGCAGAGGATCAAGGAGGCTTACCAACAGGCCACTGGCAAGGTAAAGATAAGACGGTAGTATGCTTTAGATGGACACACACAGTTACTCACCCATGTTCTCTGTATTTTTGCATTTGCCTTGCAGCCTCTGGACGCAGCGCTGAAACATGCTCTGTCCGGAGATTTGGAGACAGTGGTATTGGCTCTGCTGAAAAGAGCAGCCCATTATGATGCAGAGCAGCTGAAGCTGGCCATGAAGGTACACTGACCTCAAATCCAAAGTCTCACTTCATTATTGTGTAAACTACAGTAGTGCTCAGAAAGCAAGCAGCATGATGTTTTGGTTTCACTGTCATTTGTTATTTTTAGTGCATAATGATTTCACTTCCACACATTCATGCATTGTTTTTTTAATGTGGAGGGAAAGGTGTGTTTTGTTTGAATTAAGCCAACAAAGAAAAAGTGGTCTTTGTCTGTATCAACCTGCATTGCATTCCTGTCTTAGGGCCTGGGAACAGATGAAGACACCTTAATAGAGATCTTGGCTTCCAGAACAAACAGAGAGATTGTGGCAATAAAGAAGGCTTACAAAGAAGGTGTGTGCTGACAGATTTTACACAACAATGTTGTGACAGTAGTAAATGACAGGCTCTGACTGGCTCTGTGTCCTCTGTGTTAATGTTGTGATTATTTCCCCCCCAAGACTACAAGAAGGACCTAGAGGAAGACATCAAGTCTGACACCAGCGGAGATTTCAGGGCTGCCCTCCTTGCACTCTGCAAAGTATGTGTGTGGTGTCAATACTTGCTTTCTGTCTCATATTGGTGGCAGTGTCATGCGATGGGGATGCTTCTCAATGACTCAGTGACAAGGGGATTGGAGATTGGTCAGAATTCTGGATGAGTGCAGCCAAATACGTAGCATTTTGTGAGAAAAAACCTGCTTCAGAGTACCCATAATTTCAAACTGAAGTGAAGACATTGACCCAAAATGATGTTTCATTCAGTACTATTGAATGATTTTTACAGTGCATTTACAGTAGCACAATTAGACCAGAATGCACTGAAGTTCTAATGGACCACTGATCTCCTGATTTTTTTTTTTTTTTATAGTGGTTATTGGTCATTTGTTAAATAAGGTGTTTCATAAGAGCATCCAACAATAAAATAATTTCTGAGATATTCGAGGTGAATGCCAGTATCATACAGAGGTATCTGGCCCAATATGGTTAATTTCAAAAGTGACTTTACCCTGTCTCTGTTTATCACAGGCCGGCAGGACTGAAGGTGTTAACGAGCAGCTGATTGAAAGTGATGCCAAGGCTCTGTATCAGGCTGGGGAGGGAAGGAAGGGCACCGACTGCTCTGTCTTCATCGACATCTTCACTACTCGGAGTGCCGCTCATCTCCGTCGAGGTTGGCTGACTGACTGTCCTCTTCATTAATATGTGACTTTTTCTCAGTTTGCTCCTCTCACATCTCACACTCCTTCACTACTTCCTCTTCCACAGTATTTGATAGATACACAAAGTACAGCAAAGTGGACATGGCCAAAGCTATCGACCTGGAATTGAAGGGAGATATTGAAAAGTGTCTCATAGCAATAGGTAAAGTTATCTATTTTCTAACTCGATTACCATAGTGTTCATGAAGTGATTTGTACACAGACTTCATTTAAACTGTTTTTTTTTAAATAAATGTAGTGAAGTGTGCTGGAAGCAGACCTGCATTCTTTGCTGAGAAGCTCCAGTTGTCCATGAAGGTACAGTATATAGGAGCTACTATTAACAAAACATATGCAGGATAGTGTGCTCAATGTCTCCAATGACTTTACTTCTTTCTGGCCATCAGGGTTCTGGTACCCGCAAACATATCCTGACCCGCATCATGGTGAGCCGCTCTGAAATTGACTTGAAACTGATCAAGGAGGAGTACAAGAAAAAATATGGCAAAACCCTCTACAAGGATATTTTGGTGAGCACCGTGACCACTCATAATGACAATGAACTGTCAGTGTCAGCACTGCACAGTTTACTTATACAAGACAATTCACACTGTCTTTCAATTCGCTGTAAAGTGAATAACTCTGTTTTTACTTCAGGATGACACCAAGGGAGACTACGAGAAGATTCTGCTTGCTCTCTGCGGGGGTGATAACTAATAGCCAATCTATGGAATACAGCACCATGCCCAGATGTGGAAAATCACCTACAATGTCTTAACACATATCATCATCCCTTAAGCAAACTGTATTTACTTCTACTTCTGTCTTCTTTGTGATTATCATGACTCTTAGAATATATTGCATTGAGCAAAGATTAATATTGAAGGGGCAGATATCAATATTCTGCTGATATTTTCACTCAAAATTATGCCAACATATGACCATACCTGGTGCTGTGCCTGAGAGGAAGCTCAAATCCATAATCACCTTGCACATGCAAGAGATATACATTATAAAGCCTATGATATACATAGATCTGCATGTGCTAATCAATTAAGTAGCAGAAGTATGCTTGAAGGAGCTTGGCCATAAAATAAAACATTTTTGTACAAAGGCCTCTTTGTATTGTCTCTTATTCTCTTGTTCTCTTATCCTCACATTATATTATACTGTGATGCACATAGAGGACATGTCAGACATAATTCAACCAACTAATAGGGAAAACATTTAGTAATATACTTTAGCTATAATATACCAGTATTATGTTATTGTTATTCAGAATTTGTTTTCCATAAACACTTGCAATGAATGGCAGGAATTTTAA
This sequence comes from Helostoma temminkii, assembly GCA_900302695.1. Lineage (NCBI taxonomy): Eukaryota > Metazoa > Chordata > Actinopteri > Anabantiformes > Helostomatidae > Helostoma > Helostoma temminkii. Next base: position 11,534 of record OMLM01001124.1, read on the forward strand.
ACAATACACTGAAACATGCAGAACTGACTTTAATACCGGGAAAGTCGAAGCACATCAATGCAGCCTGGAGTAAAAGGGAGGGAAAAACAACTAATTCCCCTGAAAAATTTAGCAAAAGTTTGCTACGATTCTACGATTGTGGTAGGTAAATTAGTTAACTAGCAACTACTGTTGTGGTTATTTGTAAGTCATTGTTTTATTTTATTCATTTTGTCAATTTACTGTGATGAGTCAGTCAATAATTAATCCTTTCTACAATTGCTGTCGAATTAAGGTTTCTTTAATTGTTCGAGAAGACACACAACAAGTATGGTATGTTATACCATGATTAAATGGGGCATTGAATATACGCCACATAAAATTAGCAGGATATACAGTATATATAAGTAAAATACAAAAATCATGTTCCCCTAAAAATAAAATCCAAGAATGGATGTAGAGCTGTTAAATTTGTGATTTCTACTTACCAAGAATCAGCTTTTGTTAATAGTGTCATGTGTATCGCTTTGTGTGTTCAGATATGGTCATTAAAAAAATCAAATATTGTTCATTCAGTATTTGTTTTTAGTGGCCTTTAACTAATACCTTTTTCTGTGAGGCCCTAGGTATTTCTAGGTTAAATGTCATAGCTCAACAGAAAAGAGAGGCTGTAACACTGTATTAGTTTTCAATAACTGAGATTACAACTATTAATGATTCTTATAAGTTTTATTGTTTATTGATAGTATACCATTAATAACATTCCCATTGTTAAAACATAGTTTCTGTTTTTTATGTTGGAGTGGGGGCATCTGCTGCACTGCACTGATGCATATTTATAATTAATAGACTTTATCTCGCTTGATTATAACACTTTGTGCCAGTAAATTTAATTTCGATTGGGCTCCATTTACACTTCGTAACTTAAATGTAATTGCTTGATTATACCACATAGTGGCAGTAACTTCTTGTTGGACTCCATTAAGAGGCTCGATGTGCGAGAGGTGTAGCCCCGCCCTCGTACTCCAGGCTGCAGCGAGGGCTACTTGGTGCTTTCCTTGTTTGCCATCCGCAGCAGGGGGATTGTTGCCAAAGAACCTGGCAACCACCTCAACTACAAACAAGCAGGGGACTCTATCCGGTAACTGAAGCAAGGCTGGCTAAACAACTTTCTTTTTCAGTATGTACTAAGATTTATCCTATTAATACAAGCGGAAATGCGGTGTCGTATTAAACAAAATTATACAAAATAATACTGACACGCTGTACAAATGTGTTCAAAGCTGTTGGTTTAGTACGTTTAGCATGACAGCGAGCTAGCTAGCTCGCTAACTGTAGCTAGTCAATCAATCAACCTCCAAGTTAACGGTAGGTGTTGTACCTGCCAGCAGCAATGTCACGTCACGTTGGTGTTATGACACTAATGAAACGATGCAATCAAACAAATTGTAATATTGAACGTCATTATGTGGGTAATTAGACTTTAAGAAGGCTAGCGTTAGCCACATTAACGTCACTGGTAACTGATCCCTGCAGAGAAGCAGTAAAACAGCAGTAAAGACACATCCTTTTAGGGATGGTTGCAGGAGCAGGGAAGGTTTTCCGCTAGCTCATATCATTTACAATAGTACTGGTCAGTTGAACATTACATTCAATCACACTGTCTTTTCATTTCAGGTCAGTCAGTCCTGGTGGATCATCCCAGTCCATTATTCAAAATGATGATAATGACCTGACCAATGGACCACTGCAGTGTCTGCTCAGTGAGAGGGTCACTTTTTGGCGTAGATCATGAATGACAAATTAGTCTTCCTGGGCCTGCTGTACTTTGTCCAGGGCATTCCCTATGGTCTCCAGTCGTCTCTGCTCCCTGTCTACCTGCGTGGAGCTGGACACTCCCTTACCCGCATCGGCTTCACCAAGATCCTTTACTTCCCCTGGGTCCTTAAGGTGCTCTGGGCCCCTTTGGTGGACCGGGTCGGCACCAAGCGTCGCTGGCTGGTAGGGACAGTGTCTGGGCTGGCTCTAACATGCCTCATCAGTGCTGCCCTGGCCCCAGAAGCACATATCTGGGGAGTAGCTGGAACCCTATTGGCCATGAATACCTTGGCCTCTGTCCAGGATATTGCTGTAGATGGAGCCGCAGTGGGGTTGTTGAAAGGTCGAGGGGAGCTGGGGCTGGGCAACACAGCCCAAGTCGTGGGCTATAAAGCTGGGTCTGTGTTTGCTGGAGGCGGGTTGCTCGCTGTGATTGACGTGGCTGGATGGAGCTGGATGTTTATGCTGCTGACATTTGTGTATGCTGGTGTGGCTCTGTTTGTGTGGGGAGCCCCTGTGCTGGACGATGAGACTGTGAGGGGTCAGCAGACGGATGGCAGCAGGAAGGGAGGGCAGGG
>OMLM01001124.1:20875-32705 GCA_900302695.1 Helostoma temminkii
AAAAATACTCACTGTTTAGTATCATGGTGTGCATCACACTGAATGGTTCAAAAATGAGATCAGAAAAAAATACAAACAAGCATCAACTCCAAGCAACGCGATGTCTCCGGGATTGCAGTTGTAAATATTATTAAGACACTTAGGGTTAATGGGACCGTAGATAACCTCCCTGTGTGTGGCAACAAAACAACATGGAAAGTTGGAATGACAGACAAAGAACCGATGAAACTTCTGATCTGCCACTGCAACCCAAACTGGAGTATTATAACTCAAAACAATCTGTATTGGGGTTAGCAGACAGAATAATCAGAAAAATGTTTGTCTTTAGAAAAGAGAATGAGAAGACACAGTAGTTACAGTCCACTTCACTAAAATGTAACTTACTGGCACATACAGTATGCTGTGCTGTCACACCAATGGCATTACCATCAAAATCATCTCCCTCAACCCCCTTCCATTTTTTTGTGTACTCTGACTTCCTCCTTCTTTACCTCATCTCTGCCACACTGCGCCTTGTGTGTGTGTGTTTCTCTCTGACTATCTGTGTGTGTACAGTAATTTAAGTAAACATAGCCTTGTTTGAGAGCTCAGGGACCCCCCGTGTCTGGTGTGTGGTGTGAAAACAGCAGGAGCGGCAAATCCATCACACACACATGCACACTTGCACACTCTCTAGCACACACGCCTCAGGGTTTGATCGCAGAGAAGTTGAATTTACTTAAAGACATACACTAGGATGTTAGACAATTGATTCTTATTTCAGTGGCTGTGATTCAGTACATAAGCCCGGATTTATTGTGCTTATTGGATATCATGACATGAAATTTCTAATAACATGTTGTCACATGCAACAAAATGTATACATTCTTTCTATAATTTTTTTTTTTTTATAAGTTTCTGTTCACCTATAGTTGAATAAACTGAAACTTTCCATATTGTTGAATGCCTACACACAGTAATCTGTGGAGGATTAAGTATATGTTGCCAGATCTTGCAATACTGTACTCATACACACTCTCCACTCAATGGAAAGTTCACTACATGTGTGTATTTGTTTACACATCTATCAGTTGCTCTGTACACTGCCAAACTTTTTGTCTTTGTACATTTGTTATGCTTTTTATCTCCTAGTTTTTTCTCATCGTGCAAAGTTATACTAGCAAACCAAGACCAAGCATCTAAAGCATTGTCACATATGGATAATTTTAGTGCAGTTACATTGAGCTTCCTTACATCTTGCTATCGCTCTCTCATTTTCACACACACACACACACACACACACGCACACACAAAAACACACAGAGAGAAAGGGGTGTCCACTAGGCTGTAGTCCCATCTCTAAAAGCTCAGTTGGAAGGTTTATCCTCCCCACCATCAGAAACGGCTGAGTGGTCAGTGACTTACCCCCTTTACAACCACCACTAGCAACCTGAGAGCATAGCTATTCTTATCTGGGCCCGACCCATGTGAGGTGGCAGCCAGGCAGGCTCTCTTTCACGCACAGACACACACACAACCCTCAGCATCTCTTGAGAGTGTGTGATATGAAAGGCTGTCATTGAGAAGGGAGGTAAAGGAGCAGCAGAGAGAAGAATGTCTTTAGCATGTGAATGATGCAGGATTGGTTTTCCAGTGGAGGGGTGAGGGGAGAGTGAGTGAGGTAAAGATACAGAGAATGGAGGAGGGAGAGAGAGATGGATGACTTGTGTAGAAATAAGTAAAGTTGATTTAAGCGTTAGTGGGTGCTACATATTATTTGTAGAATCTTCAATTTCTTTCATGTGTTGAGAATGAATTAGTCAAAGAGTGTGTACACCACTCATGGCCTTCTGCTCTGTAATAACTTTAATCTCAGTAAGGTGAGTTTATTTAATTTAATATATTTATTTATTGGAGTTGACCTTAAACCATTTTCATGTATAGTTGCTGAAGCAAATATTAAAGAAGCAAATGCAAGTTTTTGTTGCTTAAAGGTCTAAAACACTGGTCATATAACAGATGCAAAAATTAGTTGATTGAGCAAAAACTTCATTTCATAGACTGTTTTGTTGATTTCAATTATTTTTTGAGTAAAAAGACATATATTTCTACAATAATTACCCCCTTTTAAATGTGGAGATTAGCTTTTGAAAATGTCATAGAACAAAATATATCATTAAAATATAGTTGCAAATTGGTCCCAACACTAGACCACATAATCAGCTTGATTTTTGTTCACTAGCAAAACAAAGAGTCTTTAGGCATATTGTAGTAAATTTGGGGTTTTTCACAGTGATGCTTAACAAGGGGTTAAAATAAGGCTGAATCAAGTAAACAACCAAACAGTGACAGTGTCAGTTTAATCAAGTTTGCATTAATAGACAAAACAAGTGTGTTGGATCAGTGTTTGGTCACAGCTTAGCCAAATTCTCTCCTCACAAAGCAGATTAATGGAATCATCTGGTAAACTTTGCCACTAAAAATGTGAAACTTCATTTTGCAGTTATAGGCCAACAATGATCATGGATTTACTGAGTGCACTCAGAAAATCTGATATAACTTGTTTGGATAGCCTGCATTGTGTGACAGGACCTTTCTTCTTCACAGTGTTTTTAAGCATAATAATTACATGGAAAAAAAAAACACACATCGTCCTTTGAGTGGCAGGCATCCTCTGAGTGATTGGCATTGTTAATCCCTGATGTCACACAACACTGAGTGCATGTATGTGTTTGTGTGTATGTGTACAGTATGTTACCAGTGATTAATTATGTTTCTCATGCTGGGGATCTCCTTAGGTTATTGATTACGTCACAAACTAAACCCACAGGGGGATGATTTTCTTGCACTAACAGAAAATCAATTAGTGTCTGGGGACTTGTTTACTTATGCACATGCACACATGTTGCTGTGTTTGTGTATGTGTGTGTGCATGAAATGGTGTGTGGGGCATAAAAAGAAACTAGATCTAGATTTAGATTTAATGATGCCAGCCAGTCACACTGCTTATCAGTAACAGTCGCACCTAAAAGCTTATGACCGTCTCTCTGATATTTTTTTCTTAGTATTGGGGCTCTGATGCGACGTGTGTTTGTGTTACGAACCATCAGCATGGTCTTCCAGAGCTCTCTACTCACTGTACTGGAACCATCACCGCTCATGAAAGGTGAGAAAAAGACAAAGGTAATACATCCACAGACAAGGTCCCAGTCACCAACACACCTCTATTTAAGTGTTCAAACACATGAAAGAAGTAAAGAATGACTGTCATGAATACTGCCACATTGTTGAGTTCTGTAGATTTACATATTCAGACTTTCAATTTCTAGTACCATACAGATACTGTCCTCATTTTACCCTCTAGTTCCCTTAGTGAACACAAAAAACACACCCACAAAAGCAAATACATTAACTTGACAAAAACAATTATAGTCACATTCACCATTTTGTCTTGTAATTAAATTACATTAATTACATTTTGATTGGATTATTGAAGATGAGCTTTTCCTTTTTAACTCAGTTGTTTTATATCCCAGCATGCACCCCCAGAGTTTGGACAGGGTCTAAAACAGTATTCCCAGCTTTGCTAGGCAAGTGGGTTGCCGTAACTTGCTTAGCAAGAATGGACTTTGTAGACATTTTCAATCTGAGATAAGAACACTATAAGATATCTCCTAATTTTAAAGGTGGTGGTATTTTTTAACAAAGACAGAACAGGAGAAAAGACATAATACTCGTTGGGAACCACAGGCAAACAGTAAACACTTTTAAGCCAGATGTTCAGTAGTAATAAAGCACTGCATGATGCAGAGGACATTGATAGACAGGTGCTGTCTCTCTCCAGAGAGCCATTCAGTTGTTAATGTATGAATGACACAGCCAGTTGCAAAGACTTTGAAATTCATATCTACACCATTCATCTCTGGTGGGGTTGTCTGTTCCTCTATCAAGCCACTCAGACTGAAAGTTGAAGCCTCCCCCTCCTCCACTTTAGACCCAGAACAAAGATTTCAGGAAACTGCAACAAAAAAAAGAACAAAAAACATTCAGTTTCAGATTTTTCAATATTACATGATAACCCCCCGCTTCCCGCTCTTCCAGTTTGATCAGTCGGTGCATCTATGTAACGCCATCCATCTTCTGTCAGTGACTGAAGAGTCTTATTCGGCAAAAACTCTGGCAGCTTGAGTGAATAATTCAGTGTTAGTGGGAGCAGATAGGCGCTGTGGTTCCTCTGTGTTTCCCCACTTACACCGCTCTGCCACTTCCCCTCAGAGGATAAACTACATGTGTTTTGGGGACGAGGTTGTGGGGGTGTCTGGTGGAGACGGGAGAGAATATAGGAGACACTTCAACTTGTTACTGTTTCTCACTGCTTTGTCTTCATGTTTCGACTTCTGCACAGAATAGTGTAGTAAAGAACAGACGAGCGTCACTTCAGCAGAAATGACTGTTGTTGTACTCAGTGTGTGTTGCACCTATTTTTTGTTTCATTTTACTTGGGTGTGTTTGCTCCCTCAGGTATGGCCATCCTAAGCATGAGCATTCAACACTTCCTGGGAGGACTCATCACCACGCTCACCTTCACCACCATGATGCATTGCACTCAGAGAGCAGAGGAAAGCATTCAGGTAACATTTATTTAATTCATACCTGTCAGCAGGCTCATTCTGGAGACCCAGGCTACAGTTATGTAATAAATATTCTCTCTTGTAACTTTTTTGTTTTTATTGTCTCATGTCCCCTGACTTATCAGTCAGACACCACCGTTTTTTCCTCCCTTTTTCCTTGTCTTCTTTCCTGTCCCATTTTGTGATGTGAGGTCATAATCTGTGGTTGTCTGTGGGGGTCAGAGAGGGAAATCCTCCACATACTGTACTAAACCTATCGTCACCTCTCTGTTGTAATCAGCTGTTTCCATTCAACACTTTCTCAAAAGAAAATCTCAAAAGTCAAGGCAGACGTAGTTTTCATTATTCATTACTTCCCCCCACTCACTGACATTGTCCCTCCTGCCTCTACTGCATCTTTGTCATTCTGTAGTCCTTTAAATGCTCTCATTTCCACTCTGACTTTTTCCTCTCCTCTCTTGTTTTCTCCTCTTTGACATAACTCCTTTTGTCCCCGTCGTAACTGGGCCATCGTTGCCTGGAGGTGATCGTTGTTCACACAGCCATTCAGACATCACTCAGTCAATCTCTGAAGGTGACAAATTATCATTTAAATTGCTATCAACCTTTAAGTGGAGACAAAAGAGGAACAAGTCACTGGCTGTAGCTCATATGAGTATCTGGTTATGAATAAAATAAATAACAGGAAAGAACCAGTCATAATATGTGCTGATGAGAATCAAGGTTATTTGCAGTGTTCTCATGACAGATTTACTGTTTGCCTTTTAGTGTGTTGCTGTGTGAATCTGTCTGCGTGTCCGCATTCAGAGCGGGATGAGAGCATTAGCTCTGTGTGTATATGTGTGTGCGTTATTGAAGGTTGTGCTATCCAGTGACAGAAAGTTGATAGTGTGAGTGCTTGTTAACGATCCCCAGGAGAGAGAAATCAAATCTTTTAAACAAGTTGCTTAGAATAAAGGCACTCCACTTAGCTGTGCTCACACGGGTTCTCAGAGCTCTCTGCCTCGGCCTACAGGCCAGCTCAGATGATCTAAACCCAACTCCAGTTCCTCAACTCTCGCCAAGCTCAGATCCTTTCGTTTTCTGTTCTTCAGTAAGAATAGACAAAGTAAAATAATTGCTTTTAATTGTATTGTAGAAGCTTGTGGATGAAAATATTCCAGGAATACTTTGAGGGTGGTCTTGTCTCTATAACATTTAAAAACATTCACTCTAAATAAACATGATAGATTGAGGGATTCTAAGGCTCATTAATTTGTCTGTTTACTAATTAGTAGTTGCATTCAATGAACTGGTTGCAAAAACTACAAAACATAACAGAAAATCAAATCAACAAATGCTTAACACTGGAGGACCGGGAACTACTGCTGGGAACATTTAGCTGTTTTGCTTAAAATTAATAACTTTCATCTAATGATGAATATTTGCCAAATATATTTATAACTAAAGAATTATTGTTATAGAAAAAAGAATCCTAAGGTTAATGAATTAATTTGTGTGGTCAGTGGCCTAGGTGTCACTAGAGTCCTTCTGTTTCTGCTGGAGTTACCTGCTGAATGTGGCACTCTCGGGCAGAGGGAGGAGGCTTGGAGAGCTTAGGTAATATGTCCCTCTCTTTCTCTCTGTTTTTAAAGCCTTAAGGCTGGGATCAGATACTGTTTTTGGTTTGGCCTCCTTCCCTCATCTCAGGCCATGCTCTCACGCTTTCTGTGTCAGTTTTTTTTTTTATATTAATTTTCTCATCTGTAGTTTCCTTTTGCTCTTTATGTTTTTTTCCTAAAGATGTGAAATTATACTTTTCTTTTGTTCTGCTGTCTGTACTGGCTAATTGCTCTGTATAAAATCTGCTGTTAAATTGTCCTGCAGGACAGAATAAAATATCACTTTTTCTACTTTTTCCCTCTCTCCTTTTCCATCTACCACTCTCCACCTTTACTCACACGGTCTGGCTTTATTTCCAATACCATCTGTTTTTCCTTGTTCTTTTTATCATGTCACATTCCTCTCTTTTCTCATTGTTGATCCTATCCTATCCTATTCCATCCGTTTTCCCTTCAGGCAACCCATTACAGTTTTCTTGCAACACTGGAGGTGCTGGGGAAGCTGATGTTCAGCGCTCTGGCTGGAGGTTTGGTGGATTGGTTTGGTTTCCAAGTTGCCTTCCTCTTCTTCCTCACCCTCTCCGCTGGGACAGCCCTGCATGTGTGGACGGCTACCTTCACTGGTGCTCTCAGGGAACACCAACTCAAAGAACAGCCAAAGTGAGATCAGGATCAGGGTGACAGGTCCTGAAATGGGACACCTGCAGGTGCTGTAACAGTGTTGAGATATTTTAAGTTTGACTATAAGTATACACTACACACACCTCAAAAGTCCTTTAATCCTGTTAAGTATAGCACTCTTGACTTCAGCAGATCATTTCACGATCTTCAATAAGTTGACTTAATTGTTCCGCCATTTTAAAGGAGAAATCAGCCATGTGTTAAAGAAATCTGTTACACAATGTGTTTTTATGTTTTTTTATTTTTCTTGAATTGCAAAACTGGCCTTATCTCATTTTTTGCATTTAAAATGCTTGGAAAAGTCTTAATGTATACAGCTGTGTGATAAAACATACACATATTGTAAGCGAGGATGAGCCTTTTCAGTATTGCTATATTGATGGGATTGGTACATCCAGTCAGCTGGACTAATTGATAGGTTTTAGTGTAGTAGGCAGTGACGTACACTTGAGTTCAGTAGTACTTTTGGGAAATTTAAAGCAGTTTTTACCATCTGAGCCATTTTAATGTCAGCAATAAGAGCTGTAGCCAAAAGCAATATCACTATTTTGTGATGCTTGATATTGTACTGTATGTGAAAACATTAATCATTCTTTAAGTTGTATCGTTTACAGTTCTAAATGAAAGAATGTCTACTACCTCGTATCGGCACTGTATAGTATGATACACAGGAGGCGGATGCACAGTAGCTGCACACAAAATGGACGCAGCACGATAACACCTTATTTTATGGGTTTTTAAAAAATACCCAGCAAATTATATAGAAGATTAGAAAAATGTATACAGACATCTGTTAACATGAAAGAAAACATAAATGTTTTATTCTGCTGAGTTTGTGAAATGTAATAGCAGATACATTTTTTGATCATAACAGTTTGAAACTGAAGAATTCCCCTATAAAAAATAAGTGAGAATGCATGTCAACTAATATGCCGCATTAATGGCAACTAAATATTTACCAAAACAAAGCTATAATGTATGGCAGTTCAAATGGCTTTCTCAGAAATTGACTACAAACTCATTTTCACATAATTTCCTATTTTAGCAAGTAGCAAGTAACAGTCTATAATTAGACATTTCATTAAGTCTAGTAATTAACAGCTAAATACCAGTAGTGTACCAGTAATTTATAGGAAATTATTAGAGAGGTTTCCAAGAAATTATCTGGAAAGAAAGGGACCTGTAAAATGAAGTGTTGCCAAAATCCTTTTCCCCTTGGAGTTGAATAGGTCAGCCTTCAGTTTGCTTACTTCCAGTAGGAGGTCTCAGCCTTACAAACTGCATGGTGCCATCTTGTATCAGATTTTCCATCAAAGATTCAGGTTCATTATGAAAAGGACTTACATGACTGATAACTTTCAGCTCCTAATAATATTGTATGACATTTGTGTTTGTGTTAAAATGTCAAATGCACAACAGTATGTACAATACAATATACTGTAAATGTAACTATACTTTAACAACCCATAGTACTGTATACTACTGCAGATAATTTTCTCCAGGCTTAAAGTGCGAATGACGGTAGCATAGAATGTTTTCCCCACCACCAGGCTCTGTGAGAACAAAATAAAGGTGAATGTATTAACAGTAATCAAGTCTCATAATTGACAATTGTACTGATGGGAGACATGCAGATCAGATATATAAATACAGGTAGTACTCTCAGTAAATGTAGCAAAATACACTTGATCACCTGTTTTCAGCCACATAATACAACCCTAATCCCAAGGAAGTTGAGATACTACGTAAAATATGCATTAAAACTGAATGCAATGATTTTCAAATCTCATAAACCCATATTTTATGAATAGAACAGAAAACATGCCAAATGTTTAAACTGCTTTTTATGTATATTTTACACAGCGTCCTAACTTTTAGGAATTGGGGTGGTAAATAATACTGGTTTATCCACAAAGCACATTGTCTCTCAGCTACTGTGCTGCCTGAGAATTGCACAAAAATAAAACTGCTAAATTGATCTTGGAGCCTCTGTGTCTGTGATTTACTGCTTATTGTCACCAAACTTTACCACATTTTCCTTCTAGTCCCAGGGGAAGAGTTTTTGAGGACACTCCCACCTTTGAAAATCCACATTGGCTTTCCAGCAGCTCCTAACACAACACTGGTCCTCTCGCTGAGGGCTACAGTAGTGAAAAGGGCCTGTGTCACAGGATCCACAACAAATGCTGTTAAGAAGGATTAGTTCCTTAGTAAACCTTTTCCTTTCTCTCCGATCCTTGTTTTCTGGGTGTACTGTTTGTGTAGTGGGCTAGGCGAAGCAGGGATAGAGAAGGAGACGCTTACGTTTAAACCGTCTGACTGACTGACTGATGAGCATTGGCTGCTTAGCCTGTTAGTTGGGTGTATTTTGAAACATGAAACCACCACCATCAGTACTTCACAGCTTTCTCTGTATCGTTTCTGCACAATGACAAACTACACCTGCATCTTTCAATCAGGAGCAAGGTTTTATATATCCGGTTCTCTCTGTCTCTAAAACATATGCTGCCACCGCAAAATGATGAAAGTTAATTGGATTTTATTTGTGCTGACAAAAATGAATTTACTTTTGAAATGCTTACACACCTCTCCACAAACACCTCTCTTAATTACTTTGGATTATACATAGAGCTCACTGTTCACAGTTTTTGTTTCTAGAAGGTAGTTCCAGTAAAACAAAAAATAATACGAAAAATGTGTTATCTGCAGGCACATCATTTGTGAGCTCCATTTTAAAACCTGTGCAGACAAGAGAGTGAGGAAAAGTACACAAGTGGTCTGGATCCTATGGTGCTGATGAGAGTGAGATCCCCCACTGCGGTTGCCAGATTGCCAGAAACCCCCTGCGGAGAGAGAGTGTGTTTCCTGGCTACCCTCCTTGCCACAGTTACCATTGAATTGATAGGCTGGTGGATTTAATGCACATGTTGCTTCAAATCTCAATTGATAACTTTGTGGAATAAAAACAGTAATCCAAACTGCACAGAAATCATTGCCAGTTAAGACGGCTCAGTTTATCAGGTATGCACCTTAAAGTGTACTTAAAAGTGTATCAGTCCATGTATCAGGTAAATACTTAGTAAATACCTTAATTTGAAATGGCTGTCCACATGGTCCTCGTGTTTGTCCATTTGTGAATTCCTGAACTTATAATCAGAGTCATATTTCCTAGATGGAAGGGTAAGGCTGGCTATTCTTTTATGTCAACAGGTATTTAGTTTCAGTCAAAAACAATCAGGCTGGGGCACAAGTCTGGTCACATCATCAACTTTATACCTGTATCACACAGGAGATACAGCAAAAGGATAGGCCTCCTCATTCAGCCTGTGCCAAGGCTGATCCACTAATCACAGCATCGCAAGATGCATCACAATGACACCCAGACAATAGGAAACACAGAAATAATAAACCAGACTTTATGAGCTACCAAAAATGAACAGAGAGTTCACTGACAGTTACACGTCTCACCCGGTAGAGTTACCTCTGGGGAGAGAAGGAGGAAGAAGAAGAGAGAGGATGGGAGAGGAGTCAGCGATTGCAACATGTTTTAATCTCAGCAAACAAAGGTATTGTATCACTTTTTTTTACTCTTTTGTTTCTGAGCGCCCCACGGGAAAAGAGGTGTTGGCTTTTGCACTGCTTTTGTCCTGTGGCTGGTAGAATGGCCTTCTGGGAAACCTGAGCGGGCAGGTGGAGGAGTGATCAGCGGCATCAAGTGTCATAGTGTTTCCTCCACTGGTGTTTACTTTTTGTTTATTTGCAGAATGAGAGACATGGACACCTCTTTCTCTGTCCCAAGCTCATCTCATCTTGTTTTTCCCTCTGCATTGTCCTTGGTCTTTGTTTTGCTCCTCAGTTTTCCCAACTAACTTCATCATCAGCTCACACGAAGGCTACAGAAGTATATTTTCATTTGTTATGTACATCAAGATCTATATAGTGCTGTCCGTATACCGTATTAGCCACCTTCCAGATTTTTTTTGTTGCTTATTTGTCACGTTCAAGTCATTCAGATCATCATAGAATTTTTAATATTATACAGATAACACACAAAGAAAATGCTTATTTTAAAATCATGATTTCATTTATTAAGGGAAAAAAACTTTTCAAACCTGCCTGGGGCTAAGTGAAAAAGTAATTGTCCCCTAACTCTAGTTGTGCCACCCTTTATGGCAACAACTGCAATCAAGCATTTGCAATAACTCGCAATGTGTCTGTGGAGATATTTTGGCCCACACTTCCTTGCAGAATTGTTTTAATTTAGCCACACTAGAGGGTTTGTGTGTCTTGAATCATTGTCCTGCTGCATAACCCAAGTGTCCTCAAGCTTGAGATCATAAACTGATGGCCGGACATTCTCCTTCAGAATTTTCTGGTAGAGTGGAGAATTCATGGTTCAATCAGTTATGGCAAATCATCCAGGTCCTGCTGCTGCAAAGCAGTCCCAGACCATCACACTAGCCCCACCATGTTTGACTGTTGATATAATTTTATTTGCCTGAAATGTGTTAGTTTTACACCAGACGGGATGCACTTCTTCCAAAAGATTCAACTTTTCTCTAATCAGCTGACAGAATGTTTGCCCAAACTTCTTGGGCATAATCAAGATGTTTTTTTGGCAAATGTGAGACGAGCCTATGTTTTCTTTTTGGTCAGCAGTGGCTTTTGAATTGGAACTCTGCCATGGATGCCATTTTTGCCCAGGCTTATTGTTGAATCATGAACACTGACCTTGTGTGAGTGAGGTCTGCAGTTCTTTAGATGGTGTTCTGGGTTATTCTATGACCTTCCTGGATGAGTTGTCGTTCTGCTCCTGGAGAAATTTAGTAGGTTTTCCACTCCTGGGAATGTTCACCACTGTTTTCATCATTTGTGGATAATGGCTCCAGCAAAACCATGGTTTGCTGCAGTCCCATAGCCTTCGAAATGATTTTTTTT
>OMLM01001124.1:42537-53150 GCA_900302695.1 Helostoma temminkii
GGCGGTGGGGAAGAGAGGAGGGAGTCAAGGCCTATTCAATGGCACAAAGACATAATTAACCAAATTGGCAAATGGTTTGAGAAACCGCCTCTTGAACATTGTGTGCTAGCCTTTGGTTGCTATAGCAACTCTAAATTTGTGTCTACATTTGTCTGTGTGTGTGTGATGTGTCCAATATTAAAAGTCACAAATGAGTCACAAATGATTATCAGTAGCATGATGACAGACCACACACACACAAACACATATGTCCTTTATTCTGATTAATTCTGGGGTTTTCTGTTTTTCTCTAATCATCATTCACTTACTTAATCATCCAAATATGCAAAAAGGCCAGATCATTTTACTTTCTCACCCCTGTCACATTCATTTACATCAATATTTGACATATATGAATTTATAATTTTTTAAAAGCTTTCAAAATATTAGGTTTGCCATAAAAATCTGATTAAATCCAACACTGGCAGAAACAAGTGTCTGTTCTAAGGAAACCAGTATCACCTTTTCTGTGATTATCTCTTCTGATGACAGAGAAGGTGTTGACAGTCACACTAGTGTGTGTGTGTGTGTGTGTGTGTGCGAGTGGGTTTGTGTGTGTCAGCTGACTCCCCCACCCCCTCATGATTCAATGAGACATCGATCACAGTGACAGTGGGACAGACATCAAGGACAAACTGCTTGTAGATCAATAGCTGCACGACTGCACTCTCTGTGTGTGAGCTTAAAGCTCTTATCGCTTTGCTGCTATAGAGACAAACACTTCATATTTAAACTGCTGCTGCATAAGACATCACTTTACCTATCAAATATAGATTTCACTGTAATACAAAAGTTGAAGTCACACTGATTTGTACTTCACAGCAGCACTAAGTTTAGTCCACAGAAAGTTGCTCTTTTTCAGAGTTACAGTAAGGTTGTGAGGTTTGTTTGTTTCTGTAAAGTTGTCTTCCTCCCGCTGACTCCAGCCTGGTTTTGAGGTTAGTTTCTGTAAAGTTGTGCCTTTTGGCACCAAGCAGCATTGTGGTTTGGGAGCTTGAAGCTTGGTTAAAGATAAACTTCAGGTCTGACTGAAGAGTTCACTCTTTCTCACTCTCTTCCCCTCCCTCTGTCTCTCTCTGTTTCTTCCCCTCCCATCCCTCGTTTGGCCCCCAGAGTCACAACAAGAAGCAGCAAACAGCTTGTGCATCCCTCGTACCAGGAGAAAATGCCCCATTTTCATCTGTTTGAATCTGACATTTTTGGCACATTAAATATTGGACATTAATAAATTAAATGTAATGAACTGACATGAAAGAAGAAAAAAGTCCAATGGTACAATGCAAGAAAGTATAAAAGCAAGAGTGCGAAAGAAAGAAGCACAACAACAACAAAAAAAGAAGGCTCAAACTTTTTTCTTTAATTCCAATTAACTATTGCTTTCTGTAGCCATTGGAGATTATTTTTCATGTTCATTTATTCAAACAAATATTGAATAATTTAAAGTAGCGGGAATAACAACATGAGAAATCATAGCACTTGGTGCCAATAGAGGGAAAGAGGTCTCTCTATTAAGAACGACGAGCGCTCTTAATAAGTGTGACTTAATGGTCATTTAATCTAATTAGATCTCCATTGGGTGTTTTGTAACATTCAAATAATCATAACCGCTTGAAGGGAGCTGAAGCAGCTCATTTTTGACCAGCAAGAGCACTAATTACTTGTTCATTAAATATACTCCAAATTATCAACTCCTCAGTTTTTATCAATTGTGACAGGAAATAGACTTTATTTGTCTGTACCTCTTTCATATATGTGGTTCAGGTTTATCTGTGTCAGTGTGTGTACTGTATGCGTGTCAGTGACCTGAATATAGCATGTACAGTACAGTAGGTTGGTGTAAGTGACACCATTGGTCACACCCTCTGATTATGTTGCATCATATATTGACTTTTACAGATCTTACACTAGAGCCCTTCTCACCACTATGGCCATCAGTTACTGTACAATACTGTACATCTAACTTTTATTATATCTGCCAAATAAGCCTCCAGGTTAAATGACCAAATTGGTTTAGTTCACACCCACAGAATTTTACATAGAAAAGTTGTTATGGGCTATGGTGGTTATGGATTAATACCGGTGATAAAAAATCAACAAAGTCAGATGGTTTTGGCATCTAGATTATTAAAATGTAATATACAGCAAAAGATAATCACAAAATTATGGCTTTTTGGCAAACAAAGGTTGCACTGAACATATTACTGAACTGAAAAGAGAATAGTCATGTGCTCACATATTGTTGTAATTATAGTTTATAAACATAAACATAATCTTTTTGTTGTTCTCTGTACACCAACACATTGAGGTTAAAATGAATCACTTAAGATGTGAATGTGAAGTCTTTCAGCTTTAATTCAAAGGGTGTGTCATTAATTACTCTGAAATTAAATTCATTTCCATACATTCACATGCACATTTTGGTGGCTCATAAATAATGGAACAAACCTAACATAATGGCAAATATAAGACTGCCTTTAATACAACGATTGACATCAAGAGCAATTATTTTCCTTCTCTATAACTCTATATTATTTTCCCATCATTATGGTAGAAGTTAATCTTAGTTTCATCAATCCAGAGAATCTTATTCCAGAAGGTGTTAGGTTTTCCAGCAAAGTCTAATCTGGCCTTTCCATTCTTGAGTGCTACCAGTGTTTTTGACTCACATGCATGAGGCATCTTTTGTTACATTTGCAAAGCTGTCGTGAATTCCTTCTTTTAAAATGTTGTATTGGTTACTTCCAATGTTGTTGCTTTCTTTCTGTTGGGTTAATTGAGTGTTCCAGACTTCCAGAATAACCCCAAAACAGAGGAGAAATTTGTTTCCTGATTACCAGAAAACCCTGGTTTCTCTGAGTAACATGATTACTTAAGTGCATGCAACCACAGTCATGGATTAATGAGGAAACAGGCCACCCATGGCTATGCAACTGCTTGTCAGCCATTTACTATATTATTTATGAACCCGCAACAGTGGGGTTATGTGTACTGAAATGAACCTGACTTATGAACCTGAGTGTCACTGATTTTGCATGGTGATTGATAACCGAAAAAGAGTAGACAAACATTGTTAAGTGACTGTGAAGTTCTAATTTCCACTGCTGTATTCTGCATTGGCACTCAACACTGGCACTGGGTGTAAATTGTGTAGTATGAAATCTATCATCTAACATGGTCATAAATCCTGCTTGATTTTGTATTCAGGTGCTGTTGTTCACTTGTTCACTCTCATTGTTCATTTATAGCAAGATAAAGAGATAAAGAGCAAACCAAGCCGGTTACCACAATGCATATTAATTTAACAGTGAGTGAAAACAACAGCTCTACTGCATTTTGCATTTATTTGTATGACTGGTGTTTTCCCTGTTGAACACAGAGAACTGTGATTTACAACACCTTGTTAAAGTGAATATGTGTGAGATCTCCTGGTAAATTGCAAATTGAGCATAGCAGTGACTGTGTGCCTGTGTTGCACCTCAGGACCAATTATCTGTTCCTCTCATCCTTCTCTCTAAGCAAAAAGCCCCATTAGAGGTCCATAAAGATATCACAGATAGACTAGAGACCAATTAGGTGTCCCTAAACTAATAACAGCAGGTAGACCAAGTGACAAATTCCAGTCTACATCTCCCTCTCACAGCAGAATGTGTCATAGTAGTAAGTTGTTCCTAACTAAGCCCCATGGCCCAGTCTGCACTGTTGCACATAACTGTAGACAGGCAGCCTGACTGATAAAATAGAAACTGATAAAATAAAAGTAAACATTTATTAGCAATTAGACATTTTTTAGACATTAAAACATGAACAATGTAGGAATTAAGTGTTCTTTTTTTGTCTAAAACTATCCAGATAAGGATTCCTACATTGTTCTTTTGATGCTGTATTTTTAAAGTATTACTGAAATGCTGCATGTGAAATGCACCACACTCCCAACTCTGACTGGCACTCAAACTTCCAAATCCCCCACCCCCATCCATCCTTTTCTCCCAAACCTCCCAGTCACACTCCTCTGGATTGGGTATCCAGAGAGGGTTAGGCCGGGTCGACTAGGCGGCAATGAAAGAACCATGAGACACAAGTCCAACAACCAAACCAGAGGGGAGGAGAGAGGAGAGAGATGAATGGCAGAGATGGAGAGGAGGAGGAGACAGAGGGGGAAACGGACTTCAAAAACAACAACTGCAAGAAAATAAACAACAGGGGGAAAAAAACAAGTGAGAGAAAAGAAAAAGGAGCAGAAGAAGCTCAGAGGCACCCAAGGTCCTCAAACTAATTAAGATGATTTGCATTTATTTGTGAGGTTTAATGAGCAGCTTTTCAATAGTTTGTTTTCCCCTAATATGAATATTTCCTTTTCATTATTTTACATAGATGGAGAATCTCATTCTTTCCAATAATCACATCCTGGCCTTTCTGTTTCTGCAGATACAGTGGTTGTTATTGTGTATGTTTCTTGTTTGTTTGTTTGTTTGCTGCTGATGAACTTTCAAGAGTTTACGTGTCCATATGAATGATAATGTATACATATTCTAGTATTTTTTCTATTCACTTTTAGAAAGCAAACGGAACATCTGAGCAGGACATCTGAGCTGGCTTCTTGGATCACCAGCAAGATCAGAACCAAACCAAAAGGTATTGTCTCTAACAAGAGGCCAACTCTTAAAGAGAAACCAAATTACATAGAAACCATTCTCTTGGTAATAAAGGAGATATGAGGGAATTCAAGGAGTCGTGGCTATATTGACATTGACAATATATCAGCAGTGTAGCACCATCAGCAAGTCAAGTTGTTTACTTACCCTACATGTAGTAAATAACACAATATGGGCAGAAATTAAATGAATTAAATGAAACATGTTAAAGCTTAAAAAAACAGGTTTTTAAAAACATACCGTATCTTAAAGTACATCAGTTAAAACTGCAACACACAAGCCTTTAAGCACAACTATGATTAACCAATAATTGTAACAGAGAACATTCATTTCATGTGCGCTAATGAGAATTATGTATCACCCTCAAATCCCGTAGTCTGCAATTTTTAGGCTTCACATGTTGTGCACCATATCCACAAAACTGTCTGTCTGATTGATTGTTTCCAGCAACACTATAATCATCACAAAACAGGAGACAAAATCAATGGGCAATTCCCAGTGGATGTTAATCACAATCCTGTTTACCTCCTGCTGTATAAAGGCACAATTTTCATTAACAAAAGTCACATTATCCAGCCAACTGGCCTGTACGCTGGATTTCACTAGGAGGCCCTGTGGCGGCATACAGGAGTATGAATCAATGAATCCACAGCAACACTAATGAATTCTGTGTATTCTACTGTGTCTGTGTGTGTGTGTGCTATCATGATTGTGTGTTGTCTTCAGAGCTACACACTGCCAGCCTGACCATCAGTGCCTATAACCATATGGCTCAGTGTAATTATACTGTACATAATGATCGTCGGTGTAAGGTTAATTTGAAGATGGTATGGTGGTAATTTTGTGCTGAAACTGTCAGTGTCTTTGTCCATATGTGTATTATGTGTTACATGTGCATTGTCCAGCATGTACATATGTGTATATATGAACACGCATGTTCAGTATGCCCGTGGCTATCTGTGGTATAGCCAGATGGAGATTACTGTGCCGATGCTAACAGAACTACAGAAAAATAAATTAAATCTGCCGTGTGTTGGCTTACTTGGTAATGATAAAATGCTTTTGTTGAAGTACTTGAGCAGTTTCATATACTCTCTGAAAACATTTACAAAATAACAAATATAGCTTTGCTTTAACTGTTGACAGCAACATCTCAAGATCAGTAGCTTTCAAATATTAGTGATGGTATTTAATTATTCCATAGCACTGCCTGGTGTTGCACAAAAGTTGGACATCTTTCAGTTCTTGTGCTTCATCTGTGTAGGTTCTATGTCAATTTGTATGCTTTTGTAGCGACGTTGAAAAAGCTTAATTTAAATGTCATTAGTAACTGAAGTACTGTTTAATGTTAAAGAGGCTTTACATGCCAGCCCCAGGGAAATCCATAAGCTTTTTCAGTCAGTTGTCAGCACATGTCACAAATGTTTGCACTCTTACATTCTGAAAACAATGAAACTGTACTCACATATATTCTAATTTCAAAAAGCAAAAAATTGTTAGAATTTTCAATATGCATAATGCACAAATCTATAATAATACAATTTGGATAAACATATTTTGTATTGTGTGCATTTGAAAGTATGTTTTAAGTGTTTGTTTCATGCTGTGGCCTCAAACAGGCCGTTCATGCTCAAAAACCCTCCAATGTGCCTGAATTAAAACAATTCTGCAAGGAAGAGTGGGCCTAAATTCCTCCACAGTGATATGAAAGACTTATTGCCAGTTATCACAAATGTGTCATTATAGTTGTTTCACAACCAGTTATTAGATTTACTTTTTCACATAGGCCCAGGCAGGTTTGGACAGCTTTTTTCCCTTAATAAATGAAATTATGATTTAAAAACTGCATTTTGTTTTTACTCAGGTTATTTTTGTGTAATATTGTGTTTGATGATCACAATCATTTAAGTGTAACAAATGCAAAATACATAAAAAATAAGGAAGGTGGAAAATACTTTTTCACAGCACTGCACTAAAGTAATAGCTAGGATGTGGGAATACAACAAAGTCTATAGGGGCAAAAAACAGCAGCAGTCAGAAAGACAAGTCAGCAATCATCAAAATTAACCTGATTGATAAAAAAATTAAAAATTATCTTTATATACTATCATAAATGTGACCATCACAGTCTTTATTTGAATAGTATCACACAGTTTTTAATCAGCACTAACACTGAGTCTGTCATCAGAGTCTATGACCAGGATTCACCTGTGCTGGTCAGCAGCTACCTGACACAAAGGAATGAGGTTGATGAGGGTCAGTGGGCAGCTGTACAGTATAATGTGTAGGGGAAATTAATTTGACAGCTAATCTGTCTTCTAAAACACACCTTATACCACGTCTTGCGGCTCAGATGTACACATCTGTGTATATAGGCATTTGAGTTTGTCCGCATTATACTGTATATGCATTTATTTATTTCCTAAGATTATGTGTGCACCCGTAATTTGTACATGCCTTTATTGTGATTTATTCTGTAATCTTTTCAATGTGTGTATGTGAGGGTGATGAGTTGTGACAGGTGTTGTGGCCGCTAGTGCTGTAGGAGGAGGCGGGGGAGGAAGAGGGGAGGGAGTAAACGAGCACAGCACAGATGATTATTTAATTACTGTCTAATACTCTGTACCCCCTCCTCCGTCTTCTCATCCCCCTCCCTCTCTCTTTCCCTTCTCTTTCCACTCTCTTTGCCCCCCTCTCCTCCTCTCTCTACACACACACACACACACACACACACACAGAGCTGGCATGCAAAATGCCTGACCCACTGAGGGGAACTGGTTGACTTTCTTTTCTTTCTTTTCTCATGAATCATCCTAATGCTGACTGAATCCATTAGACTGGCTTCTACAAGCCTGACTGTATTCTGCAGCGTGTTCAAAACTGTATAAGTAAGATTGCTCTCTAGATCGCAGATTGAGACTCCAAATGAAAAGATGGCGATATGATCCTTAAGTCATATCACTTAACTGTAGTTATACAGTCAGCTTCATGGAAGAAGACCTGGGAAGAGCCTACTAATATTAACCACAGTTTGTTAAAATGAACACTGACATGTTCAGTTATGTTATCAGGTTGCTTTACTGCATCTGGCCCAAGGTTCCCTGATTTTGTGAGGGGCACAGTAAAATTTATAGATAGAAGAGACTGACTACTAGAAATACTGACCAAGAGCTATGGCTCAGTCCCAGATCCTCCAAAGGATAATAACCCAAAGACTGACCTGCTATGAGTGCTGATTCAATTCAAACATCAAATTCAAATTGAAACTCATATCCATCCATCCAATCAGATAGAACTGGAAGACTTTCCTGTGCCATCTGCACTTCACAGCAGAAGCATAGAGTATAGTTTCATTAAGAGTTGGCTGCAGTGATTTGCTCACTACAAAACTGTGTAAAAGGTCACAATAATTTTGCCCATGCCACTTTCATTTGCTGTATTATCTAAATTTATTCATTTTGTGCCCAGATGTTTGCACCATCTTAAGACGGAATCACCTTTGTTTTTCTTGCTCTAAACTGGACTGTAACAATTGAATTCTCCCGTTGGGGATCATTAAAGTTTTCTTGTATCTTATCTTAATATGTTGCATCAAACATAAAAACCAGTTCTATTAAACATTCTTTTCTTTGGTAAGTGTAAGTCTACCAACACTTTCAGCAACATCTGTAATGACAAGCCAGTTTCCAATTATATATCGAGGCTGCAGAAGAAGGGAATTTACACTGAAAGCTCACCAGTGCTGTATGTGACTATACAAAGAAACAAGAAGTCAGATGATACATTTTCTGGGTTAGACTTTGATGAGGTGAGCACCGAGAGGGAGGAGGAAAAGTAGAGAACTTTATCATTCATAGCAGGGGGAACTGGCTTCCTGGAAGAATCTTCCATAAAGAAAAGACAGATTTTGGTAAAGCCATTCGGGTAATGCAAGAAAGCACATCTGGAAGCATGTCTGAGTATGACAGCGTAGACATCCTTTCATTTATCTCACTAGCACCAACTACGATGTCAGTGCAAACCAGCAAGTCGTCTTTGCATGCAATTTGCAGATGCACAGTAAGAATGCCTCTCTGTCACATTCCAACCTGAAAGAAATTGGGCTGAGAGAGGTCTAACCTTATCAAATACATGAAATTGTAAAATCTCCACCAATATCCGGGTCTGTTCTTTTTAGGTTTGCCATTTTCACAAACTCTCATTTTGTCAAGTTTGGCTTACACATTATTTGCAGTACATGTATGTGGTGCCTCACCTGAATGAAGGGCACCCCAGAGCGCTCGATGGCCACCACACCCACTGTCTGGCTGAGCTCCAAGTCCAGGATGAGGATCTCTCTGGGATAAAGCAGCAGCATGTGGTTCCTCTTGGATGGCAGATAGGACAGCTGCAGACAGTCATTCAGTGTCACTGCCTCTGCACTACAATGCCACAAAATTAAAAAAGCAAATTAATTTCAGTGTCAGTTTTTTTTTCCTGGTAAATGTGTTATGTATTCATGAAGGGTGAGCACATTTAGTTTCAGACGTATGCCCCAAATATTTCCAAGCACTCAGCACTTTGTGCATTTGGCAACTGACTTAGTTTTACGTTCTTGTTTTAAACCTATACTGCACTCAAGACATGTGAGGATGCAACAGCAAATAATATTGACTACAAATAATTGTCTAGATAACAGGATGTATGTATAATTTTATTCAGACACTTCAACTAGAATGTAATGAGACACTGTTGTAATAAAAACACATGCATATGAAATATGCAAATATTACACATTTACACCAATGTGATGATGGGTTAGAAAGTTTTAAAACAAGTTTAATAAAAAACTTTCTCATTCCATTATTCATGTCTTGCCATACAGAAGGCTGAATGAATTAGTTATTACTGTTTTGGTCTCAGTGAGTCTCAGGCAAATGAGGGAAAACTTAAAAGTGAATTTGGTCTGATGAATCAAATGGGTAGTATCAGACAAAAATTTCATCACTTCAGTCATAACAATGTTACTAAAGTCTATGTGCATTTCAATGAACTACAAATACTATTATTCATGGCTGCACTCAAGCTTGATCTCTTAATGTGACCAGTCCACAAAGCATTCAGAAATACTTGGCAGCTCAGTCAACGAACAAAAGTCAGCTTTTTAAAGAATCTATGAGCAGGTCCACAGCCATAACTCACTCCTACAGCTCCATTCCTTTAGGCCACAGTAAGATCAAATAAAGGAGAGACAAACTTTATAACACAATAGCGATCATTATCATCTTGGGGAAAGTGTAATAGATGAAACAGACTCAATAGCGGAGCCTTTAGGAGTTGCTGTGCTAAATCACCCAGTTACCATCTCATTGAAGGCAGACAAGGCAGAGATAGGGGTGAAATGACTTGAGCCACCAGAGGAAAAACATCAGAATGAAACAGTGTGAGAAACTTCTGCATCCCAGATGAAGATGCAAAAAAGGTACATATCTTTAGAGAGAAAGAAGAAATAACCAAAAAAAGATCTTGTAACTCTAAGCCCTCTCAAAATAAAATGTATACTGTATACTTCTCACAGCATGAAGACTACAGCAGGAAGATACTACGTAAAGCTCAGAAGTAGCCTTTTGTCCTATCAAACGTACCTACTGTAGCACAACTTGCACATCAGCCACAACATTAAAACCACCTACCTTTAATATTGCAGTGAGCATGGTCAGCATGGGAAAATGTATTGCTAACAACAATCAAGAAGTTTTAGAACACACAGTGCATCGTATGTTACTGCATACTGTATGTGGCTGGTGTGTTTGTGCCGACTTCTGTCCAAACACAATGTAAAAAACAGCATGCACAAACACACACACACACACACGTACTGGTTTGTATGAGGTACCAAATAACCCAGTAAAAAACAAGACAAACACTTGTTACTTGGTAACA
>OMLM01001125.1:0-13088 GCA_900302695.1 Helostoma temminkii
CCCATTCCCCCTCTCCCTGGCTGTCTCCCCTTCCTTCACCTTGTGCCAGCAGCAGCACCTGCAGCAGAAAAAGGGCTCCAAGAAAGGGTCCAGCACACCCCCTTTGCCCCGCTCACTGCCCCTCTCTCCCTCCCTGTCCTTCACCCTGCCCCACTCACCTGTTGCCTCCTCCTCCTCCCCCCCTTTCTCACACTGGGGCGGAGACTGGAGCGCTGCCGGTTCGAGTCCAGTGGCGGGAGGAATGCTTATTGCACCACTGCCCTCCTTTGAGGTATGTGACACAAACGTGGCTGAAGCAGAGACAATGGCTACGTTTACATGCACTTCAAATGCTGATGAAACCAGGAGCTGGTCTGGCCTGCATTTGTAGTGTGCCACACAAACACAGAATCATCTCAGGCATTTTACTGTGTGCTACATGTTAAAGAGCCATACCAGTGCGTTTGCAAGTTATATCTCCTTAACTCACTTTTTTTTTATTTATTATTAGATAATAACATATATTATATGTGTTATTTTTCCATATAAAGGTGCCATTGGTTTCTATTCATTCAGTAGAAGGAAAGTCATTTAGCAGACCCTTGAAACATACTTGAGTTGTGTAATGACACACATTCGTCTGCATTTTATGTGGTACTGTAATTTAAGTGCAAATTAAGTTAATAATGCTGTACTGCTATTTACATCATATAAAAGGACATAAAATAAAAAACAGTTTTGTACATGTATAGTCTTACCTTAGGAAAACATTTTTTTGTTTTTCCTGTCCTTGACACAAGACACACTTTTAAAAATGCTTTTTAGTGTAGTAGTTATGGTTTTTTGGTATTCTATTTCTTTTTGTATTGTGAAGCACTTTAATAAGTCTAATAATAGTTTCACCTCACGTGAATGAAAATCAATGGATGCCTTGGTTATCAGGAACATATCTTTAAGTTTGTAAAACAGCAGCATTACAAATTGTTAACTGCGATATAAATAAAATGTGACATGAAGTAAATAGACTAAAATGCACTAAGCACCTGGTATGATTCTTTAATGTCACCAAAAGATAACCAATAAAAATGGGCTGTCACTCTCACTTAAGGTCTCTTTTTAAAAGTAGAGACAAGAGAAGTGCTGGCAGCAAAATATGAAACAGAAACACTCTGTTTATTGTTTTATTCATGGTGACTCAGTCATAAGATATTTAATGTGTGGATAAAAGGGCTTAAAGCATAGATTGGTGTCTTATTAAGTTTGTGCGAGTGGTCTATGTTGGCCTCCTTTTCATTATTCCTGCTGATGCTTTCACACTGTCGCTATAACTAGAAATAGCAAAACTAGAGAGGCAAAAAACATATTTCACAGACTTGTAGAAACCAGAAATCCATTTGAGCAATTATGAATCATCAATGTGTTGGTGAAAGCTTTTGTGTTTGACTATTATTAATTTAGTAATTAACTATTTTTGCAATCTCATGGCCAGAATGAGTTCTGATGACAGTATTGGATGAGGAAACTTGTCACAGTGTAAGTGTTGGAGACAGACAAAACTTTTTAGTCACAGATGCTTTTGTCACTGTTTTTTTACTATAAAGCACCTGAAATATGTGGTGTAATGGTGCCTGTGCAGTGAAGCAGCATCTGGGCTCTTCAATTTACCAAATATACTGCTAAAAATAGCATTTCAGTTTAGTTCACATTTTGCAGATCAAGACTGCAACCAATCTTGTTACAGTCTGTAGTGTAAGCTATGCTGATAACTAGATTTTTGATACCTGACTTTAAGGTCTTTAAAGCAGTGAATTATCCTGGGAAAAAAGGGTTACTTCACTTGTTCCCTAACCTGTGAGCATCATAAGGTGGGGAACCTCCTTTAACCTGAATGGTGCCCAGTAGCAGATTGACTTTGTGCATGTAAATGTAGCCATTGAACATGGCTTATTGTGATTCAGGCTTTCCTATCTGTATCTATTGAATACTTTCATTTTCTGGGACTTAAAGTGTCAGACAGAGCAGCTAATCAAATCAGATTTAGTCATGCAGGCTATTAGCTTGGAACCAGCAGATGGAGCCAAGTCTTTAGTCATATCCTCAAGACAGGCTTCAAAGCCATTTGACTCATGCCAGATGACGATGTGTCATTTCCCTTCAGTCATTCTCCTGCTGAATAATGCTGTTATGCTATAGGTATCTAAATTATCCTGGAGTCTGGAAAACTCACCTGAAAACTGAATGGATGAAGCCCCTGTAAGGCACAATGGTAAAAAATTCCTAGTTTTGAGACATTTTAACACTAAAGTAATTTTCACATTTTGAAATAAGGTTTGCTTTTTTTTTTTGGACAACCGACAATGTAAATCTGAAAAATATTACATATACAGTACCTTAAAACAGAGAAAATCTGTTTCTCCAAATATGACCAGTACAATGGTTGCCAGTTATTTCTGTCAGTCAACTTATCGATTAGTTGTCTCAGCTCTAGAAATGATTCATATTTTAATGTAGTTTCACATTCTGCTACTATGAACAAGCTGAACAGGAAGTAAAACTTTCCCACCTCACACCTGTTTGTGTATAATAAATATAATAACTGTGTTTGTATATTTGACATTAAAGTCTTTCTTCACTAAATTCCCCTTTGAATATGTAGGACACTAATAAGAATGGTCGCAGTTAAGGTAGTCAGGTTTTTTGTGGGTGTGAAGGTTCTACAAACCCCCACGCTCAGGCATCGCCACGCAGGAGATTAGTGTGTCCCAGTTTGCAAACATACCAACATGTTTCAGTTCTACATGGTAGATAATGGGTATCCACAGTTCACCAGTTTATTCTGATGCATCTTAGCTGTTGATTTTAGATTTGAGGAAAGATAATAATTAGCAGGCATGAAGGAGGTAATGCGATTTTTACCCCATATCACATGCTTCCTTATAAATGAACAATTTTGTGGTTCAAATCCACAGACTGGGCGCTTGATGATCATATAAGGGAGCTCACGTAGGACATACTGCACTGTTGTATGACACTGATGCACTTGTTGATGAGCTGCATGGCACACCAATGCCCACCACAGGATCTGTTAGGACACTGCAGTTCTCTGTGGCAAGTGGACACGTGTGGGTGTATGATTTGTTGTGAATAATAAATTATAATAAACTTTGTGCTCTCCCCCATCATGCATCATGTGTTTCATTTATGTGTGTCGCCATCTGACTTTGGTGTCACATAAATACATCTGACACAAACCACACTGACTTCATTGGACTCATCGTTTTCCTCAAACCATCTGACTCCTTGGTCTTCTCTTCACCGCTCATCTTCGCCGAATCATGCCATATCTGTGCGTCCTCCCTCTCCTTTTCCATCTGTTTGCCCTTGTTGTTGCTGTCCACCACCCGCTCCAGAGTTTCCTCAGTAAAAGGTTGAAGGGCTCTATCAAGAGGGCTAAAAGTCAGCCCAAACTGGACCGAACCAGCAGTTTCCGCCACATGATCCTCCCCCGCTTCCGCAGTGCTGACCAAGACAGGTCAGTGAGTCAGTGTGCGTGAGCGATTTCAAGTATTCATTTATCTGCTGTGCCTGTTTTTTCCTCTGCAGTATGGAGGTGCATTCATGTATGGAATCTGTGTTTGTCTGTTTCTCCCAGAATGTGTGTATAAATGTGGCATTTCAAACTGTTCACTCTCCCATATAATATAAACCATCCTTCTGTTATTGTTCTTTCAATTAGTGGTCATTTCAAAATCACTGTGAACTAGGCAGATGTGTAGGTTTTCTCTTTT
This sequence comes from Helostoma temminkii, assembly GCA_900302695.1. Taxonomy (NCBI): domain Eukaryota; kingdom Metazoa; phylum Chordata; class Actinopteri; order Anabantiformes; family Helostomatidae; genus Helostoma; species Helostoma temminkii. The sequence goes on from OMLM01001125.1 coordinate 3,768, forward strand.
AACTAGAAGTGGCTCTTCTAATGCATGAAAATACAAATTCTTCCAGAAGGTTTGAGGAAAAATTCAAGAATCTAGCATTTTACAAATTTTAAAGCATCAAGATCTGTGATGGACTCTAGCAGCAGATTGTGTGCTGCAGTGCATGCTGGGACAGGGTCCAGGCTTCTGAAGGGCATCTGATAGATTTTAGTTTTTACAAAGCCAATGATTATGTGTATGTATCTCTCTCCCAGTTTTGGCCTCTCTCTTGATGTGTCTCGTTATCTATTTCCGTCATCTCTGTTGCTCTTTCTGTTCGTCATTACATCTCTATATCAATCTATCTGTGATTAATCTCTGTTTACATTCATCATTCTTATAAATTGTTTACTTTACTCATCCATGTCCCACTGCAGTGTCATTAACAAAACACTCACCACCATGAAGTTTTTCTGCTGGGACAATGACAAAACATCCCTGCTCTCTCCATGGCAACCAGTAGATGGCCATATGGTGGCTGTACAGACCATAATGAGTCAGTGGGAGATTGCTTAATTATACCTCCTCTGTATCACGTACATAACTGAAGAAGCAGCACAACAGATACAGGAATTTTGGCTTGGCTAAAAAGAAACTAAACTTTTTTTTTCTTTGCACATCAGGCCACTTGATCAAAGTACAGATGCTGTTAAAATATATGAGGAATGATGTTTTAACATTTGTAATTAATTCCAATTAATTTTATTATTACACGAGAGAAGGAAATGTCTAGGGCTGCAATTACTATTTGAATATTTAAATAAACTATTTTCATTGTTGATTACTCTCCCAGTTATTTTCCTGATTCATCAACATCTGATGAGATGAAAAAAATAGATGCAAATCATCCTGCATATGGTCATCTTGATACTTTAGGCACACAGGAGAGCACTAGAAACTATTCTGAGGCAAGTCTCTGCCAAGGTTCGTTTCTGCATGATTTATTCATTTGGGAAGATTGTGGATATCTATTATTCCTGGTTGGTCTGAGGAGACACAGGAAAAGTCAAGAGCCTTGTGACGTCAAGGTTGTTTGCAAAGGCCCTCATGGGTGAGTTCCCTTTTTCACAGCTCCTGGTTTATTCTCGATGTTTTCTGTCAGGGGTGTCAGTGAACATCTGCAGCTTTGTTCATTACTTGTTTTCTTTTTTAACTGTATTTATTCAGGGAGGGTTTGCTGAAAATACGTGCTCTTTCTCAGCATTGATTGAAATTGATGTAGCTCTACAGCCTAACTCCCAGACAGGCTCTAAAACCTGCAATAATCTATTAACTTACACATAGTTTTTCAATAATAATTTTTAGCTGGTTGTTCAGGCAAATGTTCAGCAGTCTCACTGTTTTCAGACACTATGACATAAGCCTGTTTAGCTCATCACAAGTACATACAGGTAGTGATTAAATAACCTAAATTAATAAATATTGGGTTTGCAGCCCTGTGAAGCAGGGAATTTGTCTTCAGTGTCAACATGTCCATTACAAGTTCTGAAAGATGTGTTTTTGAAGCTACGAGAAGCAAATGTTGATCCTATAAACTGATTAATCAAACAATAATTTAATCTTTGTTAATAGCGCTGTTGTTTACTTAAATGTCCTTTTCCCCTATCAGACCAGTTCTGCTTTAGTTCACTGCAGAGAACATATAACATAAGTTTAAATCTGCTTTGACAGATGTGAGGTTCATCGGTGGTGATGCGTTAAATATAATTTGCAAGATGCATGTGTGTTGCCTTTACATGTCTGCCCCACTAAAGCATTGCATAGATCTTTTACCTCCAGCAGTCTTGTTCTCTTTTCAATCGCTTCATCCACTCTGACCTTTTCACATCCTTTTACCTCCTTTGTCTTTCATTAAATTCATCTCCTCTAACTTTCTTCCTCTCAAGAGGATCCACTGTTTACATTATCAATGTGATTTTCTCTGAGAGGTCTTCTCGCTCGATTCTCCACTGAGGTCTCTCTGTCCTTTCTTCTCTTATATCTTCTCATGACCTCCCCCACTCTTTCTTTCTCATACTCTGTATTCCCCTCAATCTGACTCATTCCTTTGGGTCTATTTTTATCTCTCCCTCACTCTGCCTCTCTCTCTATGTTTCCCCACAGTCCCCTGTAATCAGTGCTCTGATGATGAACGTTATGATTGAACATAGACAAAAGCAGTGTGAGCATACAGGGGAGAAGCTGAGAGTCGGGTGCAGCTCGGAGGATATACAGTATCTTTTTTACAGCATCTTTCATTTTTACTCATTTCCAGCCCCTTTTTCTTCTCTGAGGGGCTTCTTCACGCCTGACTGTCCCCGTTCACTCTCTGGTTAGACCCACTGTGTCGTCATACGTCTGTCTTAGAGACTTGCTGCTGAGCCGGTCTGTAATTTTACATGCTTCTGTGCATGCATGTGTGTGGGACTAAGTGCGTAGGTGAGCACAATGGATGGGCTTTAGAGGTCATTTGTTTGTGTGAGACATGAGAGGTTTTCCCTCTTGTTTACATCTGCCTTATAACTTGGAATAGGTACTTTGAATATTTTTTTCTTTTGTTTTTCTTGCCTCTTAGCAATAAAAAGGTACAAGGTTTTGACCAGCTGTTAATGATTCGCTGTTGAAAAATGCTTTTCCTGCTGTGTAAATGCATTTTTTAAAAATGAAATGGATTAAATAATAAAGAAAAAGATTTGCTCATCATTTTATATTCTACCTCCTGCAATGACAAAGTGATACATGTTATTCATAACTTCTGTAAATTTATTATGAATGAAAGACAGAAATCTCTCATTAACATAAGATATTCAGTCTCTTAATTCAATACTGTGTAGAAGTTGGGCAGCAATTACATCTCTCAATCTTCTTTGGTAAGTCTCACATCTAGATTTGAGCAGTCTATCTCAGCCTTCCTGACATAAGTTCCGTCAGACTGAATGGGAAACATTTGTGTAACTCAATCTTCAGGTCTCTCCACAGATGTTTAATGGGGTTTAATTCTGGCTTTTGGATGACAATCATTAACGTATTATGTTATTTGCAGATACTCAGCTTCACAGGTATATCGACATGTACATGTACTATGCTGCCATTAATGTCTTCTTCTGACATATGTGTTAATATCCCCATTTATTGCTGTAGTTCAACCCACTGTGCATCACATTAAATACACACAGGCATATATATATAGACCTGAAGTGCAAAGCAACCATCTTTCCTCTCAATATCTCACCACAACCATCTCTTTTCCCAGGACCCGTTTGATGCAGAGTTTCAAAGAGTCCCACTCCCATGAGTCCTTGCTGTCCCCCAGCAGCGCTGCCGAGGCGCTGGACCTCACTCTGGATGAGGACGCCATCATCAAACCTGTTCACTCAAGCATCCTGGGACAAGAGTACTGCTTTGAGGTGAGAACTGAGCTGCATCAGGTGGACTACAGAACACAAATCACAGAGTACAGAACAAACAAAAACATTGTTCCATCCTGACGAGTGATGTGAAATGAAAATATGTTTTTTTTTTATGTAAAAAAAGAAAATGAAAGAAACAAGGACATAAAAATGCGCCCTAGTCTCTACGTAATTTGCTGCAGGATTCTCAGCTTTTTCGTCCTTTTTTCATTAATGGAACATGACAGAAGTTGACAGTGAACACAAGACATTGTTTTGGCGCTTTAGTTGCAGTCTCCATAGTTACTAATGACTGTGGTTGTTGAATTTACCATTGGCTATAACCTCAGGTGACTACGGCATCAGGAACCAAGTGCTTTGCGTGTCGCTCAGCTGCAGAGAGAGACAAATGGATCGAGAACCTGCAGAGAGCTGTCAAGCCCAACAAGGTGAGGGGAGAGAAAGGGATGCGGTAGAGGAAGAAAAAAGGATGATCCCTCTGTCTGTGTGTCTCTCTCTCTCCTCCCCGTCTCCCGTTGTTGTCTGTTTTCAATAAGAGCGCACCGCTTCATTTCTCTGTGTGAACTCCATCCTCGTGTCTGTGTGTGTCTGTGTTGAACAATTTAGTCACCTATCCAAGCAAATATAAAAGCTGTACGAGGTAATGTTGCAGGGTTGAGGATCCACATAGCTGTTTTAAAAAACTTTGATATACACAAATCAGGTAATGTGATGTCAGTAAATTGAACACAGCAGGCATGTCTGTGATGCCTGCTACTAAAGGATACTGAAGAGACGAGAAGCAAAAAATCGAACGTTGATGAGTACAGGGTGCTTCTCACCTCTCTCTATGAGACAAATTCCTCATGCAAAAATTTATTTGCTACAAATGTGTTATTAAGTTGCACACTGGAGAATTAATGCTGTTTTTCATAATTTGTTCTCCCTTCACAATTAGCGTTGACCTGTCACATAAGTCATCGAATGTTCCTTCACCGGGCAAAAACTAATTTGACCCAAAGTCATAATACCTCAATTTGAAATAAAGTTAACTGTTATTGAAAAGAAATCATCATGCTCATTATCACACTGCCACATGCCCACTGATCACCTCTCACATTAATCATGGCCTCATCTCTTTTATCACACGTTTTGTAACATCTAACTTTATGTCAAACCATTTCCTCCTTGTGGCCTCCAGCAGCAACTATATATTATTATTATATTAGTCTGCTAATTTCTCAGAGCCGGACCTAAATCTCTGGCGTGTGAAAGTCTTCTATTTATACTTAGGTAATTTGCAAATTAAACTATCTAACAAACAAAAAGTACAGTTTGACAGTGTTTGACAACTTTATGGGCGTTAATAATGCTAATGATGCTAACAATTACATATACACATACAAACAAGCCTCAGAGAAAAAGAAAGGTCCACATCCGAAACCAGATTATAATTAGTTTCTGCAAGATAGATGGTCTTATATTTTTATTCAAAAACACGTTACATTTACATAACTTTTTAAAGGTGCTGTGATTTTCAGCCACAGCTTAAAAATATATCAACCCTGAGTAAAATCAATACAATTATTTTTCACCCAGATTTCATTGCTCTGTGAAATTGTTCCACATCTAGCCTTTCTGAGCAGGCATGTGAGATATGTAGCTTTGATAGCAACCAGGGACCAGAGTTATTAATCCAGACTGAGATGAAACATCACTACAGTTGAATGCCTCGTCCAGATGCTTAAGCCATGGGGGTCCTGGCTGAGTCATCGAGCTCCAAGGACTCTGTGTGGTGCTTCTCTCCAAATTCTCTCCCCTCCTGCCCCTAAACAACACACACTGAGCATTTCAGAGCAGATGCTTCAACGCATATACGAATCACTGCTGAGACAAGGATTGTCATTGTGCTTCTTAACCTTTCTGAACCTTTTAATTCTATTTTTGAGTTTTGTTTTCAAGTAGTGACAACATACCATCCTACTTTAGTGTTTTACTACATTTTGATAGTAAAATTGAGATGAAAGTGAAATAATAGAAGATTAAACATGATATCAACATGGAGAGCGCGAACCCTTGCTGGTATTGCTGCACTGCTTGGCCGTTCGCAAACTGAGCAACCAGATGCCCATCACATTCAAACTAAGAGGTTTGGAATTAATTATATCTTGTGTTTGGCTCTGGTTATCAAAGAGCCTTCAAATGAAAAACAGTGGATCTCACTGATGCTCACATATCGAGCCTCAATCAGGACTTAGATATTCTGAAACAAACAGGGGGCTAACAACAATGGCATTTCAAACCAGCTGAAATGACTCACCCTTTCAATGAAAAAATTGCAATAAACATGACAATCTCTCCTCCCATGGGGGCTGTCAAATATAGCTTAGGATCATGATTAGGAATTGTAGATATCTATAGGAACATGACCATGATTGTCTTTCCCTCGTCTGCGCAGCACGTGCTTAGTGTCATTTGTCTGTGTCTAGGTTCATGTGGATTACATTTTCAGCCAGTGAGACCACACACTTCTCTAATGTCACATTTTGTTATCTTCCTTTTATGTGTCTCTCACATGCTGTCTTCATGCTGTATTCAAGTCCAGAGTTTAAAGCAATTTATCATGTGTAGACAACAGTCAGCGAGTAGCTCAACCGTCATGTCGGCAACCATTTCTTTCCTGTCCTGTTGTTCTGGTCTCCTGCAGGCTGACCTGCTGTTGCCCTTTATTCACACCTACTGCCTCTGCTTCCATATCTTTTTTCTTTTAAGTTTGTCATATTGTACTCTGCAAAGCGTCATCTTGTCTCTGTTATGCTTTTTAATTATTCTATTATTAGATGCGACTGACCTTAATTGAACTCGCTTTATTTCTATGCAGGACAACAGCCGAAGGGTGGACAATGTGCTCAAGCTGTGGATCATTGAGGCCCGTGAGCTTCCAGCCAAGAAACGCTACTACTGCGAGCTTTGTCTGGACGACATGCTGTATGCACGCACCACCAGCAAGCCCCGCACAGACACGGTTTTCTGGGGCGAGCACTTTGAATTCAACAACCTGCCAGCCGTCCGCAACCTACGCCTTCATCTATACAAAGAGACAGACAAGAAGAGACGCAAGGTGACCAAGAGATCTGCAGAGTAACGTGTGTTACCACAAAATAAAAATGCACACAAGCAGTGCGGTAATATGTAATGTATTCTGTACTTGCTGTGGCTATAAATTATGATACATTTTAATGAATGTCTTTTTTTAAACAATGGCGTGAAAGCAATGTGGTTATGCAGTGTCTATAGTTTGGGTTTGAGGGTGTGAAAAAATTAGAGTGCTGTCAAACCATAATGAGTCTACTGCAAAACAAAGTGCTGGCCTGAGAGAAACAAAAGCCAGAAATAATTGATGAAAGAATCATTGAGTCAGATTGCTATGGATCAACAACCCCATCAACCCCCTGCGGATACTCAGAATTAGGGCCATTTTTGTGTTATTTTGAAGTAAAAGTCCTATTTTTTGGCCTTTTAGGTTTGTGCCAGCTTTTAAAGAATATATTATAAAAGCAAGAGAGTGAATCATAAATGCAGTCATTTTTATTCTAAAGATAGTACACAATTAGTACCACCATACCAAAACAACTAATTTCTAGCTTCAAATGGCCCTCCAGAGAACCAGTGTTAGCTGTGCTACTCATTATTCATTGAGTCTAAAGGATTAAATGAGCTTTTTTTACATTTACAGATTATTTTTGCCAAATACATGGTACAGCTTTATGACAGACACTTTTTAAACACATTCTTACCACAACTAATATCTACCTTTTTATGTGTTTTTCTAAGGAAAAGAGCACATACTTAGGACTAGTAAGCATCCCCATCTCCAGCATCACCGGACGTCAGTTTGTGGAGCAGTGGTACCCCGTCATCCAGCCCAGTGTGCTCACGAAGGGAGCTGGTGTTGGAGGTGGGAAGATCATCAATGCATCACTACGCCTCAAATCCCGCTTCCAGACCATGAACATCCTGCCCATGGAGCTGTACAAAGAGTTTGCAGAGTATGTCACCAATAACTACCGCACTCTGTGTGCTGTTCTGGAGCCTGTGCTGAGTGTCAAGAGCAAAGAGGAAGTGGCTTGTGCACTGGTGCATATACTGCAGAGCACAGGGAAAGCTAAGGTATGACTTTATCAGACCTTCGGACCAGATACTCTAGTCATTTCTATTTGTCTAAATAGAAGAGGAATAACTTTGTTCTCCTGTTTTCCAGGATTTCCTTTCAGACATGGCGATGTGTGAGGTAGACAGATTCATCGACCGAGAACACCTTATCTTCAGAGAGAACACTCTGGCCACCAAAGCCATAGAAGAGTACCTCAAACTGATTGGACATAAGTACCTCAAGGATGCTATAGGTGAGCCATAGAATAGCTGATCTTTTAGCTTGTCACTGTATAAACTGGAGCGCATCTTGTACTCAAGTGCATAAAAAATTCTAACAATTAGATTAAACGGGAAGGAAAGGAAGCGAGATAATCAAATTACACAGTAGGCGTGAATTAATTAACAAAATAATTGCATAAACTTTTCATAAACATTTTACAAATGTGAATTTAATATCAATATTTATTGGTTGAAAGTGAGTATTTAGGCTTATAAATAAAGCTGACTAAATTAGCTTTAAAGGATTTAAAAAAACAGCTTGAGTATAACATGAATGTGTTGTACTGTTGAAAATAGTGCTCATATAGGCATTGTAGTACGTTACAGCAGATCTATCATGTGAGTACAGTAAAGATAATTTCTGTCCTCAGTGTGTCTATTAGTGACCAGCCTTTATTTATTTGTGCTGGCCACACCCAAAGCAATTATTTGCTTTATTGGAGTGTGTTGGATAATTAGCTTGCCAGCTTGGTTTGGTTTTCCAGCCGTGTGTATTTACTCAGAATGGATCATAATGCATTTTTGTATTGTTGGTTGTTTCTTTCTGTAGTACCAGCACTGAATTGATCTTTTTTATAGGTTCTTTTGCTGTACTGTTACTAATGAAGTGTCATTTGTAGGGGAGTTCATAAGGGCCTTGTATGAGTCAGAGGAAAATTGTGAAGTGGACCCCATGAGAATACCACCCTCTGTACTCCCAGACCACCAAGCCAATCTCAGAATGTGCTGTGAACTGGCACTCTGTAAGATTGTTAACTCCCATTGGTGAGTAGTTAGCAAATATCATGTTGCACTGAGTGCTGTCTTGACAGATTATTTTACAGAGAACTGAAGAAACTCTGAATCTCCACAGTTTGTATCTGATCTTTACATGTATTATATTATCTTTACAGTGTTTTCCCTCGAGAGCTGAAGGAAGTTTTTGCTTCCTGGAGAGTGCGCTGTGCTGAGAGGGGTCGGGAAGACATTGCTGACCGCCTCATTAGTGGTTCCCTCTTCTTGCGCTTCCTGTGTCCCGCCATCATGTCCCCATCACTCTTCAACCTCACCCAAGAGTATCCCGATGAGCAGACATCACGCACGCTCACCCTAATCGCTAAAGTGGTGCAAAACCTGGCTAACTTCTCCAAGTCAGTTTTATTTCATTTTACTTGCAGCCCTTGCAATCACTAACCAGTATCCTACTGTGCACTGTACTGTAACATGTATGCTTAAAACGCAGAAGCATCCGTAATATCATTCAAAACTTTTGTTTTCCTTAAATTCAAATGTTAATTAATTGTTTTGCAAAGTTAAAAAGAAAGCTGGTAATCAAAAACATAATATATTAAAATAATTGTACACACAATACAATAAATATGCAGAGCTATCTTGAAATATAAGAAGTGGACATCTAGTTTACCTAGGCAGTAGACAATGGACACAACAGGAAATTATGGCATCATTTGCATATCACCAAAATATTAACATCAAAAAATTTTTATCCATTAATGGGAATGGT
>OMLM01001127.1:15491-41746 GCA_900302695.1 Helostoma temminkii
TTCATGTTTTTATTGACAATAAAAATAATCATGGTATATACAAGTTGGTGACTTTGACAAAAACATTTCAGAAAAATACCTCATTGTGAAAACAGTTTTCTACTAAATAATGTAAATTATATAAAAATATGTAAGGAAATCAGTGTTTGCATTAATATTCACCCCCTTCAGGTCAGTATTTAGTAGATGCACCTTTGGCTGCAATCACAGCACAGAGTCTGTGTGGATAGATCTCAATTAAACTTTCACATCTGGACACTGGAAGTTTATGCCATTCTGCTTTTGAAAAACTGCTCAAGCTCTGTCAGGTTGCATGGGGATCAGGTGTGAACAGCCCTTTTTAAGTCCATCCACAAATTCTCTATTGGGTTGAGGTCTGGGCTTTGAGTCAGCCACTCCAGAACATTCACCTTGTCGTCAGTAAACCATTTCTGTGTAGCTTTTGCTGCATGCTTCGGGTCATTGTCTTGCTGGAAAACAAATCTTCTCCCAAGCCGACTGAATAACATTGTCCTCAATTTTTGTCCTATATTTTACCACATTCATCTTACCCTCTACCATAACAAATCTTCCAGGGATGGCTGCCGAGAAGCATCCCCGCAGCGTGATGCCGCCACCACTGTGTTTTACAGTGGGGATGGTGTGTTTGTGGTGATGTGTAGTGTTTGGTGTCCGTCAAACATAGTTTTGTCTGATGGCCAGAAAGCACCACTTTGGTCTCATCAGACCAAAGAACCTTCTTCCACTTGACCATGTAGTCTTTCACATGCCTTTTGGTGAACTCAAGTTGTGATTTAACATTTCTCATTGCCACTGTCCCATAAAGCAATTGATGGTGTTACTCCTATCTCAGAGTAGTCACTAGTGTGTTGGTGGCCTCTCTCACTAGTCTCCTTACACGGTCACTCAGTTTGTGTGGACAGTCTGTTCCAGGCAGATTTAGACATGCGCCATATTCCTTGATTTCTTGATGATGGATTTCTCTGAGCTCTGGGGGATGTTCAGTGCCTTGGAGATTTTTTTTTGTATCCATCCCCTGACTTATGCTTTTCAATGACTTGTTCTCCGAGTTGCTTGTTTTTGTCTTCGTGGTATAGTGGTAGCCAGGAATACTGATTAACCAGTGACTGGACCTTTCAGACACAAGTGTCTTTATATTGCAATCACTTGGGACACATTCACTGCACTCAGGTGATCCCCATTTCACTAATTGTGGGACTACTAGCACCAAATATCTGGACCTCTGTTGGATTAGGTCATCATTTTTAGGTCAGGGGGTGAATATTAATGCAAAAATTATTTCACCTTATATATTTTTATTTAATTGACATTACTTTGTAGAAACCTGTTTTCACTTTGACATTAATGAGGTATTTTTTGAAAAAAATTTGTTTTGTTAAAGTCGCAAACTTATATTGACCATGATTGATTTATAATGTCAATAAAAGGGGGTGAATACTTGTTATAGGCACTGTATCTAGGAGCGCAGGTCTGCCCTACAATAATCCACCATAAAACTTTTTTTATTGCAGATATCAGACATCATCTGCTCCAACAGAGGAGCTTGTTTCAAGTACACATTTCTGGAACTTGCATAACATGTTACACGCTTGAACTCATTTGGGTGTTCTATTTTTTTTACTCTTTTAATCTTTCCTATAGGCTACTTCTGTGTTACAGAACAGGAAAGTTCCAGACACACAGAACTGTGTTTCAGTTATAAAAAAGGATCCATGGCACTAGAGGTGCTTAACAAGTATTTCTTGAGACTTTTGCATGCTGGGACTGGACATTTACAGGTTCTAATTCTGAAGTACTCCCTTGAAGAAAAGCTGAGTCAGGCTTTTCAGACAAGTTTTATGGTGTTACTGTCACATATGGGTGGATGGTGTGAAAACACATCCTCAACAGCAGCAGACACAAGATCAATGAATCCAAATTCCCGTCCTTCCTGTGACTCACCCAGACAGGTCCTGATAAGTGGAATTCCTGGTTTCCATGCAGCATCTGGACAAGTAATCTGACACCATGGCCCCTTCCCAGATCCCAGGAAAACAGGTTAGTACAACTTTGTTAACCTTTTGGTCTGTACATTATCCTACATCATTCACTGCTACATTAATTACAACCCATCTTCTAACATTAAGGCGTGGATCAATCATGTAAATGTTGTGCAGTTGTGTGCAAGTGAGAATAGTTTTATTTAAAAGAGCACACACTTCTTATGAGGGTGTGACTCATATGCTCCCATAAGCCATGTGACAGTCCTCATGAATTATTAATGAAGTCTCACAGTATCCTTCAGTCACTTTCAAATAGGTGACTTCTTGTCTCTAAGGGAAACAGTCTGATTGATCCTCCATGATCCCAGGGACAAAGGCACATCCAAATAGGAAATCCTAGACCTACAAACTGTAACAAACTGTAATGTAGCTACAAGAGTAAAAATGTGTATTTTTGCTATTTGGAAGTAGTTTGTGCACGCTGAGAAATGTGAAATGAGCACAATCATAAACTCACAATTCTGTCTGGCAAAATAGGGAAATAACTTTGATTCATAAACATTGTGATTAACCTTTGAGGTCAAATCAACATCACAAATCCTTCTTAAATATAAAAATAAAGCATGAGGGCCCTCATGTTTACTGATTTGCACACAAAATATAATTAATGTGTATGAATGTGTAAACTCACTATGTGGTAAAAGGAGCAAAAGCAATAAATCCTAGTCATAAGTTAGTCAAGGCTGACCAATATTATCTCGAAATGTTTCCTGTATACTGAGACGTCACATACTGGCAGGCAAAATGTTCATTTAAAAATAGCTTTAGTGGCAGACAGCTTTTATTCAGCCCAGATGTCAGCTCTGTTGCTGGCAAGACAGCCTTTACTAGAACAGAGCTGAAATTTTTTTTTTTAATTTGGAAACTCCATCCCATTATGTAATTCCCTTCATTCCTTCATGTTTTGACATGAATAATACACGATTCCCGTTGAAAATACAAATGTCACCCATTTACTTTCTTTCCCAGAAATATGTCTCTTACTGTGTCTTTTTCCCAACAATCTAGGTATCTTATCACGTGTTGTTTATTCAGCTTAATAAAGTGGCAATGACCACGTGCTGATGGTTTTATGAAACATCTGTGTGAGCGCATGCTCTGAACATGGTGGAATGTGCATGAGGTAGTTAATGGTACGCAAGATTTACTGTAAGTTACCCTGAAAGGAAAAGTGAATGACGATTGTGGTCCAATTGTATTCCCTCTGGATGCACTTTCTCTAGCACACACACATGGATTCTCACCTCTCTGACCTCTCTGTGTTTCACAGAAAAAGAAACTTGCTCTTGCATCCAAAAATAGCCATGCTGTGTGAAAAATATATACATTTCAAAACACATTTCCAAGAAGAACAATATATTATTTAAAACAATATAGCAGGAAAACCCAAACAGCAGAAATAAATGTGGCTAAGACATTTTAAAAATCTACATGACAATGCTGTGGATTACTGGAAGACTGTACTTTGTTGTACTATTAATGCATTCTGTATGTCAGAGTGAATCTTGCATAGTGTGTATTGATTGTTCATTGTATTGATACTATTTATGCATAACTGTTAATGTGTTCTGGGAAAATAATTATTAATTAATAATTATTATTCTACTATATGTATGGGGTAATAAAAATCAATATCTTCTTAATCTACAAAATAAATAAATGCTTTGTTAAATCAAGTACATCGAGCATTGTGGTGTGTGGAGGTATTTGTTTTGTCTTGTGACTGTAGACTAGAGTACTGTACATGTAGCTGGTTGTCACTAGAAATCTATTGATTATTTGTACAGCACACTGTGTACAAAATGAAAACGGAAAAAAATATATACATGATACACAGCCATATTGATCTATCTGTAAATTAAAGAAATGAATGATTGATCAAACAGAATTAACAACACATAATACAAAAAATGTATTATTACTATGTAGATGTTCCTAGACTTACTGTGTTACAGTACATAAATAAACATTGGCAGCAAGAGCATTTGCATTACCCATTTCCAAATGATAACACTGGAAAAAGTCAGTACAGGATATGACGTAAAAGCAATATTGACTGGTGAGTCACACTGTACAAGTATGTAAGTTTTCATTTTGAGTCACTTTTTTTTTTAATTAAAAATTGTATTATTCATATTTCAGAAAAAATATGTTGTGCAATTCTGGGTTTGCTATAGTATGTCAACGACTTGTTGATTTTCTCTCCATTTAAAATGTTGCAACACTTTACAGCAAAACATTCCACTGTACACTATCACTAGAAAAGCTCCTGCTGCTCCTGTAAAGGTATGTATGAGTATGGATATGGCATGTTTGACTCTTTACAATTATTTCTAAAATTGAAAAAAACACTTTTAATGAGCAAATTTTGATCACATTTGTTTGTGTACATTTTTGCCCTTTATTCAATGAATAGTCATCAAAAATGTGATACATATTCATGCCATTGTGTCTCCTGCAGTGTCACTGGGGGATTCAGGGGTATGAGATGAAAAGAGGTATGAGTGGGTGTGTGGATTGTGGAAGATGGGGGTCAGGGAGGTGACTAAGAGATGAGTCAACAGCTCTACACTATAAGATATCGTGATGGAGCCTAACAGAGGCATACACTCAGTCAACAGCCAAGGTAAGGTCAACTCTCCTCTCAAGCTCACTGCCCATCTCCTTTCCTCAGACACTCTCACTCGAACTTTTCTATTGGTATTTCACTATCTAGCATCAGTTTTTTAGAAAGTTAGCAGGTTTTGGATTGCTTTTTTGTAAAAGACAGGTGTTGTTTTATAGGTAAATTCTTGTTGGTTAGAGATTGTGTGTCTTGTAGATGAAGCTGAAACTTTTATGAGCTTACTCTTCCTTCTGTTCTTCACAGTGCATGTAGCAGAAATTTGCAAAACTTATAAATAAGTGTTAGCCATGTCAGTTGATCTTTGTACTAGCTACAAAAAAAAAAACACAGGTGTCTCTAACACAAATATTTGCTGGGGAGATCAAACATATTGAGTAAATTACTGGGAGAAATGTGTAATAGATATAACAGCATACTGATATGAACTTGGTGGAAAAGCGCAATCGCATTAAAATGAATGAGTAACCCACTAAATGTCTGATCATGTGTAATTTCTTTCCTCACCCAGGAATACCAGTGCATTTCCGAATTCTGTGCGTCCTGTGAAATATGGACTACACATTCGCTCTACTGTTTTCTCTTCTGCAAATTTTAAGTGTGGGCACAGCTGTTCCACTGCAAGTGGAAGGAGTAAGGTCAAAAGTGAAACGGATGGCTGAACAGTTGGTGGCTAGACTGGACAAAGACTTCCAGGTAACATTTATAGTTCTCTTAATGGTGACAGAATGTGAAGTGTTTCCTAAAGTTGGACTGTCTTTGACTGAATCACATTCTATCTCATTGCAGATCCCTCCTGGACTGAAACTCATTCCACCTGCTGATGCTCTGGAAGGCTCTTCCTCCATAGTGACAGTCTTGGATGGTTATAACAGCCTGATCTCTGACACGTTTAATGGAGTCTCCCAGGTCAAGACTGAAATCTCTTCACTCACGGGTTACCTCCATCAGTGGAGACAGGGACACTGCACTGAACAGCGGCCAAAGGTTTCAGTGCCAGGACCTCTGCAAGAGTTACAGAGTCGAAAGGGGTTCCCTCACACTGTGAGCATGGAGGCTTTGATGAGAGTGAAGGAGTTCCTCAATTTGCTGCTGAAAAACCTGGATCATCTTAAGACTTGCTGAAAATGGACATTTGGAAAATAATTCTTAAACATGCACTTATTTATCTACATATGTATTTATTTATCTACTGTAATTGGAAAAAAAACACGAGTATTTTGTACACAATATTCTTTTAACCAGCTCATTCCCACAAGGATTACATGCAAACTGACTTATACAGTAGTATGCTTTGCACACAAAGATGACTGAAGATTTTGATCTGCATGGTAATTCAGTCAAAACGCTGAGTCAGCATTGTTAACTGGAACCAGAGTAAACATCAACGTGAACAATGATGTCATCTCTGGAAACTCCTGAAAAACATGTGGAAACTGGCAACTGACAACTAGAAGAAGGGGGTGAAGGTGAGAAGGGGTGCAAAGGGAAACTTTCAGTGCAATACCATCAGCTCTTCCAAAATAACTATTTATACTTTGTCTTTTTTATGGTTTTGTACAATGTACAATATATATTTTTTATAATTAATGGATTTAAACTGTGAGTAAATATTTAATAAACGTATTCTTGTATTTACAAGGTTGTAAGTGTTGAGTAAATTAGCATAAGATGAGACAAACTAGAATAAAGTGAAAAAAGTGCGCACACCAGGTTAATATATAATGTCATCTGTGGGTGTTCATCTCTTGCTCCACTTGTATATTCAGGGTTCATGAGTGGGAGTCAGCTATCCAGAGCTATCAGCTTATGATTAACTCCTGTTAAAAACACTCATAAGTGAATGTTTAATTAATTGACATATGAGCGAATCCTGCAACAAGTACAGACAATACAAATCGAGATCAACACAAAACAATAAAGTATTTGAATTTATTCTCATAAAAATACTGATAAACAAAAACAATTCTGACATAATTCAGGTTGTTGTGTAGTAAAACCAGAAATGTGAGCATGGATTACAGAAAGCATGAAAATGAACTGAAGATAAGCCACAGTACAGTTTAACACGTCATTTACTGTACAATAAACAAAAGTAATACATGAAAGCCAGCGTATTTCTTCTCTCAATCTCCCTCACAAACAAACAAACACAAACACACTCACACACACACACACACACACACACAATTAACTATCGAACCACTTGCTTCGTTTCATACTGGTATTCTTGTCACTGTTAGCCATGAGTTTCTTCTTGTACTGCTCCACCAGGCTGTCAAAACGGTCACCATGTCTGCTCTTAAAATGCATCTTTGTTGCTTTAACCTTCTGAAAAAAAAGAAAAGAAATCACCAAAATAAAGGCATTATGAGAGTGAATTGAGTGAATTCCTAAAACATAACAAGTCACCAAACCAACAGATGCCGTTTTTAAAGTGGAGAGTCAAGCAGCACTGCTAACAGAGATTCATGTCCAAAGAAAGATGTATGAGCATGATGAGTAATATTTAGTATCTAGCAGAATATTTCTCCCAAACATCAGTATTTCACACTGTAGAACACTATAAAATTACTTTTGAGTTTCCAGATTGTTTCCCACTTGTCCTCTAGTTTCACATGTACAAGTCGTATACACTGTACTGATTGTTACTACAATAAATCACCCAGTAAACTGAGAAGAATTACATTATATGTAGTGGGCAGTACTCACTAGCGTTTTAAAAACAAAAAAAATGCTTGTACCAATAAATATCCACTATTCTAAACTGACTGGCATAGACACCACAGAATAGCTTGTATGAAGTAACTGTGGTGGTCAACAGACTGACCAAAGCCACTCAGATCAGTTTTTTCACCATGGAAATACGATTGATTTTTGCAAATCAAATCTGAGCCATTTAAATATGAGGTCTTAATTGCAAATGATATCAGATCATAATTAATGGTTTTTTTTGTTATATAAAAATAAATAGACGATAGCAACAGTAGAGACAGATGAATGGAGAGAAATATACACTACCACTCGAATGTTTGGACACATTTTCACTTTCACCAGACATATTCTATTTCTCATTATGATGATGATAATGATTATTATTTTTTAAAAATCATGCATATGAATGTACTATCTTCGGTGAATGTTCATGTTCTCATGCTTCAATCCAGTTTTGTATTTGTGATGCAGTGATTCATCTTTGTTCAGTGTCAGTAGTGTTAAATCTTTCGCTGACCTTCTACAGGGCTACCAGTCACACATTAACAGGATTAGTTTGATAATTTTAAAGTACCATTCCTCTTGACAACTTGAAACAGGTCATGAATATGAATCCTGAAGACATATAACCATGTGTAACAAAAGATGTATGAACCTTGTTTCTTGGCTGTGTGGGCTTTTCCATCTGATGTTTTTGACGCTCTCTCCTACTGGAGCCAGGTCTTGCTTTCTTAGCTGGTGGGGCTTGCTGCTTACCTCTATCACGCATCCTGCAAAGAACAACAATTCACAGTCTACATGTCATTTTGAGTATTACCAGCTGGAAAAAACAATTTAGCTGAATGTAATTCAGATGTTTAAGAATTAGCTGATGCCTTTGCACAGCAGCATTGCAGCGACATTAGCTGCTTTCAGACATTCACTGGAAAACTGCAGACATTATCTGAATGAGCTGCATGTGAGAATGCAACTATGTGAGTTAGACTGTCCGCAGGTTACTCAGACTTTAAACTGCAAACCCACAAATAAATAAAAATTTAAAAATTTAAAAAAACAGGTAATCTCTAGTGTAATCTCAACAATAGCATGTCAGTCCTCTGACGCACACTTCACACTACTTCTGGCTGATGTGAGAACATGTCAGACTCAGACAGTCTCTATGCACTCCGGACTATGTCTGGGTGATCAGGTCTGGACTTTACTCTGAGTTGCACTTTCACACATGCAGCATTCACCCGGACATACTCCATTGGAAATGCATTTACACATCAGGAGAAATAGTCTGTTTGATTTCAGTGAGGGAGGGTCTCTGTGTCACTAAGCTGTTTTCAATTGATGTCTTAGAAAATGTGTAAAGTATTAGTTTTTGCAGCGTTTAAAACTAAGAAGTGGTTCAACTGAGCTAGTGTTGCGCGCACACACACACACACACACACACACACACACTTGTACTTCCATCTTTGTGAGGACACCTATAATGAGCAAGTACAAGAACACACAGAGAAATAAAACAGTACCTGATCTTAGGTCCCCGATGGGTAGGGAAAGGTAGAACCTTCTTTCTTTTCTTTCCATTCTCCAAATCAATGTGTTCGACCTCAGGGTTGGTCTGGAAGCCAGAATAGCGTCCGTCTTTCTTCTGATTTTGAGGAGGAGCTGATAAACACAAAAGTAGGCAGAGGAAAGAATGAAAAAGTAAGAACTAAAGAGCTAAAACTAAAAAGACCCTGTTTAGTTGAGTTTAGAATCAGTGTTAACAGTCAGGTATAGGTAATATGGATTCTGTACAGCACCAGGCTTTTATGTGCTTAATGCAGTGCGAACAGTAAAAACATAAAAACAGAATGCATGTGTCACTGTGGATGCTTTCCAATAGATATGAAATTATTTGACATCACTGACTGGGATGTGTCCAGGACAACAGCAACCCTTTGATCTGCATCAGACCTTTATCTCTTATCCAGAAATAATATTTTCATACCTCTCTGCTCTGGTGTAGACTGTGGTTTACTCCCACCTTTCCTGAATCCTTTCTCATCTCCAGATGTCTGTGCCTGAGGTTTTGCTCCTCCTTTTACAGGCCGATTTTGTAAAAACTCCTGCAAAAATGTCCACAGAGGATTACATTCCATTTAGAAATACAAAAGCTTTTTCAATATAAAATTCAGAGAGTCTAATATGTATCACACAAATGAACACAAGCACACCTTGTTTCTTTGTTGTCGCATTTCTTTTAATTTAAGTTTCCTTGAGTCTTCCAGTGAGAATTCAACAATAGGCCTCTGCATGATGACAAAACATATACAGTCTGAACATCCCAACATATGCAGTTGACACGCTAATAATATTCTAGTACTTCACTACAAAAATGTACCTTATGTGAACCCAGGATGTCAGGGTTATTGTTGAGGTAACGAAGTGTGGTGAGAGCATGTTCATGCTCCTGGAACTGAACAAAGCCATAACCTAACGACTGTCCCATCACCTGACCCTTCTGAGGCTTTTTGTCATACATCACCCGGCACTAAAGTGAGAAACAGAAGATGAACACACAGTTTAAACAATAATAAACAACACCCTCTACTGGACACATCTGTAAAATGTTCTGAGGCAACCTAACACTCATATTACAATATTACAGACAAACTTATTTGTAGAGGAATTAATAATGAAATGTCCATGTTTCTTACTTCTGTGATGCGAACTCCTTTTGCTCCTTTTACAGCTTGGAGGCAGAGCGATTTGAGTTTCTTATTGTCCACTGACTTGGGCAAATTGTGGACACAAAGACGAGTCTTTGACACGAACACGTTTATGTCTCGAAGCTTGGCCCTCTTTATTTCTTCAAACTAAGAAAAAGTATGGTTTAACACAGGAGTAACTTCTGAGATAAGTCTAAGATACACTATTATGCATTAAAAAATAATTACATCAACCATAAAGATTGTTAATGAAACTCACTCTGGCTCTTTTGGTCATGTCCGCTTCAGACACACCCTCTGCAGCCTTTGTTCCAGCTCGGATCACTGGATGTTGAAGCAAGAACAACATTCAGTACATTAACAGAATTTATTGAGTGTCAACTAAACTTATTCCAATAATTTAACGGGGACCTTATAAGAGAGACATGGTTTTTTAAATAGTTGTTAACAGCTGTAACAGATTTAGGTGTTAATTTGATTGTTTTCTCTCAACATCATACAGGCACATAAAATTATTGCTTTTAATGTGTGATGTTACAAAAGAGTATGAAATGGGTTTACTCACTTCCTTCTCTGGCCAGGTACAGGTTCCTGGTACCCGTTTCTACTTTCACCTTGTTTACTTTTATCTTCGCAGCATCCTCTCTGCTCACTGCTGCCACAATTAACAGCTTTCTGCCATCTACACGGATGCCACCACTCTGCATCAAACAACCCAACAACAAAGTGGAAACATCATCTCATTGAACACAACAGGACAACAGATGATGCCATGCTATAAAAAGAAAGACTCATGCACATGCTCATGTTACCTCTGCTTCATCTTGTGCTGCAGCTATGCATTTGTCTGCAGCCTCTTTAGTCTTAAACTGAGCAAATGCACAGCCTGGCAAAACAATAAATCCAAAATGAGTGATTGAGCCAATTTTCTAAAAAACCAAATAGGAGAGATGTTGATTTACGTTCTGCTGACTGACCTTTTGAATGTTCTGTGTCTGGGTGGACAACGATCTTAATATAGTTAAGCTCTCCATACTGTAGGAGTACTTCTTCAAGACCCTCTTCCTCTGTGTCAAAGGACAGGTTCCTATATCAGACATGATGAACAAATATGGGAAAATGGATATAAACATGTGCAGAGAATTTAAAGATGCAACAAATATGTACAAAAATAAAATCTTAAATAATGAGAAGAATCATCAAACCTGATGAAAACAGTTTTGCCTTCTTTGACATCTGAAGGGAGCAGTTTCTTTGAGGTTTTCTTTTGCGCTACAAAAAAAGTAGCAAATGAGCAGTGTCAACAAACTGAGCTGAACATGAGAGAAAGTTACATGTTAAGTTATGAGAATTCCTACCTGATCTGCCTTCTTCATCATCCTCCTCATCATCATCATCCTGACATTCATCTTCATCACTGGAATCAAGACTACTCTTATCATCATCATCATCATCCTCCTCCTCCTCCTCCTCCTCCTCCTCATTATCATCATCGTCGTCATCATCATCCTCCTCCTCCTCACTGTCATCTTCCTCACTATGATCATCATCTGATTGGTCTGACTGGGATTCCTCCATGCGCTTGACGGCATCTTTTGAAGTGACTCTGTGGAAAGATGTGAATCAAAACTGTAAGTTTGTTTCAACGGCTGACGGCACATGAACAGACGTATACGTATCTGAGGTCCACACCTTTTCTTTGCAGGTGCTGCTTGTTTGTCATGTTCAGTCTCACTCTCTGTGTCTGACTGTTTTGCAGTTTCCACCTTTACACTTTGGTTTTCTATGAGATAAACAAGATAATATTAATGATGATTATCTTCCAAAGACCATTAGGAGACACAATGTATATAAAGGACACCACCAAAGTCAAAAAACTTTTTTTCTATAATGATAAAGTTAATTCATTGTGGACGATACAAAGGGGCTGTTTACAAGACCAATGGTCACCTGCACTTGAAGACTGTTGTGTGGCGATAAACCTGTCCTTGGGTACAGCCCAGTCAACTGCTACCTGACGACCTGGAGTAAAACAACAACATGAAAATGATGTCACATGGCTAAACGAACTAAAGGTTTTCTCCTCATAGCCAAAGCCAAAGTCACGTACCTTTTATCTCTTTCAGGTTCATAGCGCTGAGGGCACTTGCAGCTTGAGAAACAGTTTTAAACATGACAAATGCAAATCCTCGCATTTTCCCATCTACAAAAAATCAACACAAACTGATCAGAGAAATATAGGAAGGGCATGACCAAACAAGCTAACCAACTGTCACATTGTAATCTAAAATATTTCTTACACACAGTAAGACCTAAACACATCTTACCAGGTTTGAGTGGTATTTTGGACTCAAGAACTGTTCCAAACTTGGAAAACACTTGTTTCAGATCATCTTCTGAGCACTGTAAAACAAGCGTCATGATAAAGCTCAGTCAGTGGTTTCTCAGTAACTAAGCATGAAATTAAGAAGATGGATCAAAATGTGGCTGCTCAGTCATTTCACAGCCAAACTGTACCTTAAAACTGAGATTCCTTATAATGAGTCTGGCTTTCAGTTGGTTTTTCCTGAAGCTTTTAGATTGGTCCTCTTTTTTCTCTGGTGCTGCAGCTGGTTCTTTAGGTACTAAATGGAGGACATTAGCAAGGTTATGAGCAAAAGGATATGACTGAATGTGAGAGTTGTCCCTGTTGCTAGTGTTGGGACATGTGTTCCTACATACCATCTTTCTTTTTGTCTTTAATTTTCTTTTTGGCCACTGACAGAGAAAGCTTCTTCCCGTCGTAATCTTTTATTTCTTTCAAGGCTCGCTGCGCATCTTCCTCCATGGAATATGTCACATAGCCAAATCCGCGACATTTTTCTGTACCTGGGTTATAAACATGAATAAGCATTTAATAATTCTACATGCTTTAACTCTACTGCTGCTATTTAGTAAGGCTGTTTTACAGACTTGATGTTACATAAAATTTCCTCATTAAATTATGCAAAGACAAACATCACCTTTCTCTCTGACCACGAAGCACTGTTTTATCGGACCAATTTCAGAGAATATTTCCTCCAGACGTTCATTACAGGCTGAAGCTGGGAGAGAACCAACGAAAATCGTCTGCGCTGGCATGGCTACCTGCCTAGATAGCGTTAGCTCACTAATAACTCAAAACCTGATGTCTACTTTGTTAACAGTCCAACACTGGACTCCAATATCCAACTAGTCGATATCACACAAATTACTAAGATCAATACACGTTTCATAGAGTTTTCATTTGAACACCACTGGCTACCAGACTAGCTCGCATGGCTTCGCATGTTTACATCATGTAAGCAGCCATCTTGGAAGTTACCGGAAGTGGTCACCGATGCGTCACGGTCCGCATTTATTCACAACACGGCGAACACGGCGCCGCCTGTTGCCCCGGAGGGTTAAATGTTGACATAAGGTTCAGCTTCCTCGTGTGAATCACCATAAAATCTTCGTATGCTTCGTTTTTTCATCTGATTTGTGTCTGTTTTTGCACTTGCCAAAATGTCCCAGTTTTGTCTTATCTGTCCAGAGGACATTCTCACAGAAGCGTTGTGGCTTGTCAATACACATTTTGACAAATTCTAGTCTCACTCTTTTATGATTTACTTTCAACAGTGGAGTCCTCCTCGGTCATCTTCCATTAAGTCCACTTTGGCTAAAACAGTAACAGATGGTGTGATCTGACACTGATGAACCTTGACTTCTAATCTGGGCTCTTTGGTTACCGTTTGCGTTATCCACCTCTTCAATTTGTCATCAATTTTCATCTCGTGGCCACGTCCAGGGAGGTTGGCTACAGTGCCATGGACCTTAAACTTCTGAATAATATGCGCAACTGTAGTCACAGGAACATCAAGCTGCTTGGAGATGGTCTTAAAGCCTTTAAAGCCTTTAACTTTAACATGTTTGTCTATAATTCTCTTTCCAATCTGAGAAACCTTTCTCCTTAGCTTTCTATGGTCCATGTTCAGTGTGGTACACACCATGATACCAAAGAGCACAGTGACTTTTCACCCTCTAAATAGGCAAACTGACTGATTATAAGTTTGAAGACACCTGTTATGCTAATTACAGGACACACTTTAGTTTAACATGTCCCTATGGTCAAATTATTTTGTATATTATTATGTCTTTTCTAGGGAAAGCATCATTTTTGTCTTGGCCAATGTCATTAGTTAATTTTCAGTAAATGTTAATTTATTATTACTTTTGTTGGTTTCACGTTATTTCAGTGACCAGTGCCAGTTTCTTTTTTTAACAGAAGAAAAAAAAATTAATAACATTACAGCTCTCAAACAACATGCCTTCACAATTTATTTCTCAACCACAAACAATGCAAGAGAAAATGTTAACAAAATAGTCAAAGCAACATAACTGCACACATCTGAAAAGTATGAAATTTTCAAGTTATGAGACACAAAGCTTTTACAATATTAGATGCATTGTTAGATGTTCAACAGCCACTTTTTAGTCATTTCATTAAACTGTAAATGTCAAGTAATTTGCAACACAAAGTAACGGCTTCACAAGTCTGTATTACTAAATTAAAGCTTTAGTGGTCTATGAAATCTGATCTGATTAAATTATTGGTGCAATATAAAAACTTTTTTTTCTAAGTATGAATATTCTCAAGGCACTGAGTGTCAAGATATTGTGTAAAAAGCAAAATGTCAAAAGCAATGAAAAACAGCACTATGGCAACCTCTGTATCAAGAGGCCATATGACATTCTGGATGTATTAAGAGTGTTTTTCTTACTGTCAGCAAACACCAACATGGTGTTGTGAAGAAAAAAATATTGTTCTAGACACCATCAGAGTTGTCAGGGGACAACTGGAGTGCGTGCACAATAGCACACTGTGTCTGCTTCAGAGTATAAATTATTAGTATTGAATGGAAATATTAAACACAGAGTTTATTAAGACTGACACATGGCAAGTTTCACACTGTTAATGTAAGAAATGCAAAAGTACATTAATATTTAGTTACTCAAAGCAATTCAGTAACTTTACTCCCTAAGGTGTAAACAAACTGTATTATATTCCCTGATGTCAGGCAATGTCAAAAAAAAAAGTCTGAGAACTGAACTGAACTGAACATAACATCTTCATTCATAAGCAATGATATGCAAAAATACTCATTTCTGTTAATGATGTTAATAAATTTCAGTTGAGCAGCCTTTCAGCCACAATTATGCTATTTATTTTTTTCTCTTTTCTGTTTTCGAACATGCCTGCTGCTGCCAGACAAGCTGCATTACTTCCTGTATGCCCTGACGACACCTACAGTAATAGAAAATGTGACATCCTTCATGAACTGCATTAATGACAGAATTAGATTGATGAGATTTACATGTGTTTAATACTGTATATTTTTTTAAATAACAGTCATGGATCATGGATTGGTTGATATTGCTGGTTTTTCGTGTCAGCTGAAAGCTTATTATGGTTTTGTTGTTACTACTATAATAAATGTCTATGCAAGCAATACAGACCAATCTATACTCTCGGATAACAAGTTGCATGTAGATGCACAATTAAGTGAATTTGACCAATTTGACAACTAGAGTATTTTTTGGATTACAAGCATCAGTGGTCTGTGCTGATGTCCTGACTGCAATACATATATATATATATACTAGAATTTACACTAGAATTTTGTGCCTTCTTTTATTTCATTAAATCTTAGTTAGAAAATTCAAAAGAACAGCACACAACACATTTGTTATGGAAATTGGCGTTTGAAGACAACTAAGTTATTTGGGCAAACCACTAGTCATAATAGTCATAACAACTGACTTATTCTTATATGTTGGCTAATTTAAGATTATTCTTTATAGATTATTTTTCAGAGTCTATAAAGCTGCAGAATACCTGAATAACCAGTATATCAACAGAAAATTGATGTTTGAATGATAATCTAATAATCTTTGAGCAATTTTTGGCAAAATTGCAAAATATTGATAAATTGGCCTTTCAAATGAGATTTTTTTTTTGGTAAACAATGGTGAGGAAGACAATAAATATAGTGACCACATCTAGGTAGTTTTCATTCTTTTCTGACATTTTACAGACAAAACAAGATTTGATTGCATAAAAAAAACAGAGGATTGTGCATTTGGGAATTTGTTTACAATAATATGTGCATTTACTATAGCACAAGAGTAATTATGTCATAAATAACTTGACTTATTGCACGAGACAAACTCTTCAAATGACTGAGGTATTAAAGCATTTTGGCCTAATTCTTCAACAGCTGCTTTAAGGTGTTTAAACCACCAGATGTCACTATAAGTTTAGTGATCCAAAGCTACAACTCTACACCACACCACCAAGAGAGAAAGCTGCACCATTCACCATTCACTACAATAAACTGACAGTGGTGAAACAGTAGATGCACGTTATGCTTAAGAAAGGCTTTTTTTTTTTTACTGTCACCTTATCAAACCTTGACCTATACAATCTAAAGCAAGCCAGTACAGTTTGCAGCAATTCTGCTTTCAAAGGATTATAACGTCTTTGATTTTGTTAAAATGGCGAAGGTCAATAGTGGCCGGTGGAGATGTACTGGAGTGCGTTATATTATGGTGTTTCTCATGATTTGGCCGCCCTATTTACAAAAAGGGTGATGAAAACATTAGAAACAGAACTAGCACCTTATAGCTTTGTAAAAGTAGAAGTCATGATAGAGCAGCTGTATCGGATTGCTTTAGAGTGTAGAGGCAAACGTAACAGAGTGGCAAGTGAGTGCATGTCATTCAATCTACCTCTTGTAATTAGTGTCTAGTTGATTATTTTCCCAAAGTCAATTATTAGCTTATTATCAATTAGCTTACCAACCATTTTAGGTTAAACAGAAAATAATCAAAGTCAAGTTAATATGACTTAATTCAGCATTAGGTAGTAAGTAAGCCATCTTACATCTTGGCCTTCAGAGGAGCCATTTGGATTGACTGGAGGAACATGTCTAGGGTGGTCAGATACTCTTGTGGGTGCCTCTTAAGGTGACCTGCATGTGTTGAATCCTGCCACTTCTTTGCTGTTATGTCAATCCCGCACTTCCGCCAGTAATCAATCAACTCCTCCATGGTTTGTGCATCACTTAATGCGTCGTTCAGGCAAAAAAAGAATAACGCAGGAGCAGTGATGGGAGTTTTCCAAAACACTTGGATGCTGGAGTTGAAGTAGTCCACCGTTTGTTGTTTGAACATGCTAAAGTACAGCAGGCTTACTTGTTTCACCAGTGTCTCCCAACGAGGAAATACAGTCTTGCCTAGACCTACATAGAGAGGAGAAACCAATTTCACTCATTGGCTCTAAAGAATCTTTTCTCTCTCAATGACATATTATTTAATGTATTCATGTACAAGTTTGGATCCAACCTGTGGTATGGTGCATAATGGATATAAACAACATGAATGAATGTGTTAAATCATTAATACTGAACTTACCTATTGCCATGTTCTCCAGAGAGCCCACAACCAAGCTATCGTAGATTTGACCTTTAATCCTCTTTGTGAGCGACTGATATTTCTGTGTGTCCTGGGACACATGTACAAGCATCTGAGCAAAGGTGTAGCCGCCTATAGAAAATGCGTGGACAAGCAGCGGCCGGGACATAAAGCGTTCAGTCTCAAGCAACTCCAGCAACTTCTTTCCATGTTCCAGACCCCAACGAGGCCACAGAAACTGTTGCACCTTTTGAGAAACAAACAAAAAGTTGAAGCACCTTTCATTGGATTATCAGTTCTTCACAAAGTTACTAGACCTTTTTAGGTCATAGTGCAACCAAAGTACACAGTGCAATGCAGTAAAGATGTCAAGTCTGTTTTTACTCTATTGTTAGTAGATTCAGTTGCATTTAGAGTTATTTAGCCCTTGTGTTAAGTTCACATTTTGGTCCCTCTGGTAGTGTTCGGGTCAAATTGACCCAGGGCATTATTGTGGCTTTGAAAGTACTACAGAAATTAAGAAAATATATATAAATCCTCAACATATATTGTCCTTATCTCAACCACAGACACTATAGATAACATTTGTGAAGAATGTTTGCAATTAATAGATTTTATACATTTAACAATGTAAGTGCAAGTCATTTTTGTTATATTTATAATTCGTCTAACAAAATACACTGTAAAAAAGACTTTGGTCACACAAATTTAGAAAAACAAATGAAATGGAACATTGAAATGGGAGTTTCTAATAATTTTTTTTTGAACACAAATAATTTGATTCTCATAATTTGCCTTATTCTGTGCATCATGTGTAGAAAGGCAGGTCCATCCACACACACAATCCAGTAATACAGTAGCTCTGAATTATTTGAGCGATGTATTTGTTAGAGGTACTGCTTCTCAATGAGTGAATAAAACTTTTTATATTTTGTTACTGTTGAGCATTTGTTGTAAATCATTCACATTTGTTTTAAGACGCACTGTTGAGAGCTGTATAGTGACAGTATTGTTCCATTTAAATTTTTATCTGGACTTATGCTACTAAAGTCCTTATTATAATATATTTTTGAGAGGTACTAAATCTCACTGACCTCCCTATTTACATCACTGAAAGGTCCAAAACATTAGAGACAGAGATAAAAAGCATGGGAAAAGGGAGCAGAAGGCTTTGTTCTCTCTCTGCTGTGCTGTTTCTGTGTATGTCTACCAGGTGTTACTCGCACTGTGGGGACCAGATGCAGGTCCCCATGAGGAAATCATTGAATTTTAGAGTGATGACCTAGTTCCAAGACAGACAAGGTTAGGTTAGGATTAGGGTAATGTCCCCTGAAGAGATGCATACAAGATTGTGTGTGTGCGAGAGAGTGTGTGGGTTTGTGTTTGCATTTGTCTGTAAATGTAAATGTAGAATTCATGGCAGACCTGTTGTATTGGATTGCATTCGATTGTACAGGTGGTCAGAATGTTATGCCTGATGGGTGTATGTGATATAGTTACAAGAGGAAGCAGTTACGTCAGATTATTAAATTCATCTTTTTTTAATCCCCTTTTCAAGGGGGTTTGAAGACTGGATATAGCTAAATAATCTTATCCAAGATTACACAATCCAGCATTACTCTTTTGATCCTGGATCTGTTTGGTGATGCACAAAGAAGAGAGCCTTGGTGTAAGCCTGTCTAAATTAGTGCACTTTCAACTCAGGATATTTCACTGTGCATGTTATTTTTACTCTGCATTAATGTTGCATGTTGAAATCCTGCTCCCCTGAATTAAAACACACACTTTACACAGAGTTAATTGAAGTTAACTTGACCACCTTTACTTGGACCAACTGTTTTCCATTTCAGAGCTAATCAGCTCAGAGTTCAGGGTTGAGTTCAGAGTTTGTTAAACCTGTGTTTTGGAATAAGCTCCAGGTTCCAAACTAAGCTTTTTCAGTACTTAGGAAAAGATGCCTATACAAGTTTGTTTTAAGCAAACAGAAGTCATGTTTATCTTTAGTGTTCTCACTAAAATAAACTGTCCTTGAAGTCTGCCAAACGTGGTGAACGCAACTTTGTTATGACCACCCGTACTGTGTGACCATGCAGAACGTAGCATAAGAATTAACGATCAACATGAACTGCATTGCTATCATTTTTAGGTCAGAGGTTTGTTGCCACATATGCGGGATATGGTTGTTCTAAACATGTGTGTGCAGTAATGACAGGAAGATCAGATCTGAGCATTTCAATACAGCCTATAAAAGGTGTTGCAAATATTATATGTCCTTGTTGAGTAAATATCTGAGGTTAACAATTAACCCTTTCTCTTGTTTACATACAAATGGGCTGCAGTGACTTCAGTTTTATATTTATTTCTACACAAACATGTTGTAATATATCACAACCACAGACTGTATGGTCATCTATAACATCTATGTCATAGGTCATCTATGGTCATAATCAGTGTGAAATGTGTTTTGTATAAATGTACTGGTTACTGCACAGACAGTACCTCACTCTCCACCACAAGCACATCAAAGCCAGTGTTGAAGTAGATTTCACAGTACTTGGCCACAGCTTGGGGACGAGAACCCAACCACGGCAACAACAGCGTGAGGGGTTTGTGGTCATCAGGGATCTGGGTTTGAGGTCCTGAGGGTGGAGATGCCAATTCATTTGTGTATAAAGTGACATTTTTACTGAGGCGGTGGGCAATAACGCCTCTGCTCAGAGCTGTCCTGGCCAACATAGCAGCTGCTGGCAAGCTGTGGATGAAAAGTGTCTGCAGAAAAAGAAAACAAGGAGCAAGAATGAAAAAATGTAGAATAAATAATAATGAACAACTGCAACATGACCAACAACTAGCAGAATGTTTACACGTGATAAAACTCTAAAGAGAAGCCATTCTAAGATAAACCGTGTTAACATAATCACAGACAGTAAGTGTGATTTAGTGTTCGGAGCTAACATGATTAAAAACTTGTAATTGATTAAGTTAACAGTAACCTATACGTGGCGCAAGTGTCCTCAAGCTCAGGTTAGCTACTTACCATTCTGTGTGCAGAAAAAAACGCTCTGCGCCGAAAGTTAAAGATAAAAACAAATCTACGTTGACTTACCCTACTAACCCTGTCTCCTCTTAGTTTTCTTCTTCGGCTCAGTGTTTTACAGCAGTTGTTTGTGTGAAGCTGCTCTTCCTCTTTTTCTTCTTCTTCTTCCTCCTCTGCTTCTTCTTCTTGTTTGGTGTTTGATGGCAGCGTAGATGTTACCGCCCTCCAGAGGACATAAACTAAATCGGTTATTATCCATCTATCCATTTTCTGAAACTCTCAGTCCCTGTAGAGGTCGCGGGCGTGCTGGAGCCTATCCGAGCTGTCATAGGGGCAAGAGTCGGGGTACACCCTGACAGGTATCGATTTTTATTATTATTTATTTTATTTTATTTAGTTTTATATTATAATTTTTTTACTTTTTTATTTAGTATTTTGAGCTTTAAAAACCTCCATCCCAAATTAGTAGGATGTCTCGTTTTTTCTATACTCTCTTCTGGCTCTGACCAGAGGGGTTTAAAGTACACAAACTCAATAAAGTGCAGGTATTTGCTCACTTCTTCACTAGGAGAAGTAGAAGTACTCTTTGAATTCTATACTCAAGTAAAAGTACTAAGTGCTCGTTGTTAGTAATACAATAAGAAATGTGTATATTTTAAACAATGCTGAAAGCAATGTTTGTTGCTCAAATAATCTTTTTTGCTCTGCAGGTAGTTCATTTGACGACATGGCTCTGATACATTTTGCACTGCCAGCTGTGCGGTCCAAATCATGTCCAATTCATTTAATTTCCCACAGGTGGACTCCAGTCAAGGCACAGAAACATCTCAGCAACAATCAAAAGGAATGGGAGGGACATAAGCTAAGTTTCAGGTGTTGTTGTAAAAGGTCTGAATACTTCTGTCAGTGTGACATTTCAGTTTTTAAATTTGCAGACATTTCTAAAAACTTTCACTTTGTGATTATGGGGGATTGAGTATAGATTAATAAGAAAAAATAATTTGAACTATTACTGTATCAAGCTGCAACATAAAATAAAAAAAAAGAGAATGAGAGCTGAATATTTTCTGAATGCACTGTAATGTTATCTCATCTACACCCTTCATCCCATAGCCATGATGTGTTTTTGTCCTTCTCTTTGATTGTGCATCTGTGTCTTGTCCTAGCTGTTCACATTCCCAGCTGGACCTAGGTCCCTGCTGACTGAGTCTTGTTGGTGGATGACTTGTCTAAACAGAAACCAGTTGTTAAATGAATTTGTATAGCAAGTGTGAAGCGGCAATAATTTAGCCATGTCCCTCACTGAGCTCATGTGCTTGGCCTGTCATTGTCCTTTTGCAGTCCCTTTAGTCACGGCTGGGTTGGTGCTTTCCTGTGTCCTCATCAGACAGTGGGTTATTCACGCCCCTCGGGAAGTTCCTATCTTCACCATTGACTGACTATCTAAATGATCAGGAATAGATGTCACTGTCCTTGTGCTGAATCTGAATCCAGTGTCCATGAAAAAAAAAAAAATCATGTTCACATGCAATATGAAATTTAGGCAATACTAAACTGCACTCTCTATTGTTGGCTTGGTACCTGCTGTCAGAGCCAACATTATCCTTGGCATCCAGATCCAGCCTTTATGGCTTTGTTTTGTGGTAAATATGTTTCAGAAGCAGTTTGTCACATTTTTTAGAAAGAAGAAGAAGCATTGTCCTTCTTGCACCCTGTTAATGCAGCAATGATCAGTGGATATTATAAAACAGGGCTTTTCAGAGCCTTACATTAGTCAGACTGACTAAAGTATACAGTGTACGACTGTGCTTTAAACTCTCTGGCTCTAGATGCATCCAAAGGTATGTGGATCAGTGTCTATTTTAGAACCATCTTTGGGAATTGAATTAGGCCACGAGGCTACTGAATTTCCCCCAATGGATGAAAACTATGTGAATTTTGGAAGGAGGAAAATAAAGAAATCAAGTAACATGGTAGCATCAGAGAGACATCATTCACAAGATTATTGCTAAAATAGGTCACAAAAGGGATTTATGGACAATAGGTTAGCAATTATTTGTTAAAAGATGCATCTGCTAGGTTCAGACGTGCTGTATGTACACATGCACATAAGTAACCATTATCATGCAATATGCATGTATGCTATTTAAAGAGAAAATTCTGTTTCATCCACTGCTGTGGCATGTTTCAGACTGAGCTGCTGATGTGATGGCTACTTCAAGAGGAAGGACACAGCATCAGTTGTAAATTACATTCAGTGGCACATATTGATCTGTAGCAGTGGTTAGTTCAGAGTATAGTCAGCCTGTTGGTTGATGATCCTGCCTTTGCCTCTTTGACACATTTTCTCTTCTCTTCTCTTCTCTTCTCTTCTCTTCTCTTCTCTTCTCTTCTCTTCTCTTCTCTTCTCTTCTCTTCTCTTCTCTTCTCTTCTCTTCTCGCTTGCAGGTGTGGAAGGAGAGACAGCAGTAAGATTCCTATGCAGCTACAAAAGAAACAATACTGTAGCTAACACCTCAGATTTAGCTGAATGAGAACGGTGCAACAAACTCATTTTCAGATCAGTGCAGCGGCAGAGTGTGGGACAGTGGGGGTTGTCTAGAGGAGGTGGGGTCTGTCCCATGTGTCGACTGTCTGATGGAGAGAAGAGGGGCACAGTACAGTGGGTATGAAAGGACACAGAGTGCTGTGCAGAGACAGACTGCAGGCATGCAGCAACACAGAGCGGCATATATGTTTAAAGAGGCTGCTGCAGAGTGAGTTATTTACAAGGTAAGAATGCTGAAATGAGAGCAGCGACAAGAGAGGAGACTGTGGTGGACTTAATGTCTATTTGTGTGCTGTCGTGAATGGCTGTTGCTGTTGTGAATGGATCTCTGCACTTTTTGTATAGTGTGTGTATCACAGGAAGGACATAGGATTTTCACGCAGGGTTTTCATGTACATCGATCTTGCACCGTATTTGCATTTTAGTCTCCATCCCACATGCAGAATCAAGCTATTTATTGCAGATACTGTATCGTACATGTATGCAATATGTAAGCGGTTGCACGTATTGTGTCTTACATGTGATTTCTCTTTAAATTGACTCCAGGAATTTTAAGCATGAGGTCCTTGGATACCTGAGGTTGGAGATCTGTCAAGCATGTGATTGGGCAACACCCCTGAAAAACTACAGCATGTGACTTTGGATAGTTTACAAACCCTCAGCATGCTGTCTCAGTGGAATCTTTATCTTCTTCTTCCCTTCGCCATATTTCTATCACTTTATGTCATAGCATTCACTGAAGAAGATGTCAAGAACACACAGCATGTAGACACAGACACATCAGTGCAGCATCTCACTCAGCCCTCAAAGAAAGCACAAGGATTCGGTTTAGCATCTGTTAATCCCATGTTTGGACCTGAGAATGTTGACTATCTGAGTGTGCCACTGAGTTGGCCCTTGTCATCATCTGAGGAGTCAGACAGACAAGGAGTGATTGGTGAATATGCTGATGAGAGCACAGAAACATCTCTTTTATATCCAAATGAGAAGGAACTTATTACATCCAGCCCCACAGACAATGCTACAGAAGATGTTGGCTCCAGAGGGAGTATGCGATCATTATGGTCTTCATCAGTAGGAGGATCACCTCAACCTACTCAGGAACAAACATTAAAGTTTCATCCACCTGAAACCAGCACTGGTTCTGCACTGTATTCTACACAGACTGGAGAGAATCAGCCATTTTTTGCAGCCTCACAGAATGACACAACTGAAAGCAACGTACCATCCCCTCTGTTTGGGACACATCCATCTCATGGAGCAGAAAGGGACTCCACTTCACCGCTGTCTGTTGGACCACGGCCCAGTACTGAGCTTACCACTTCTCCAGTAGCCAGTGACAGGTGGGAATGGACCACAGACCCTTCAGTTACCACACAAGGGGGGATACAACAGGGGACTGTCCCAGTGAAAGAGACTGGAGATGGAGCTGTCGCCATGGAGGCAGAAAAAAGTAAGTGTCGTTTCTTTGATTAAAATTGAAAACATTTCAATTATCCATTACCTGACATCAGTTACAACATTTGCCTCTAAAGTCCAAGGATTAATAATGTTCCATGTCAATGTGACTGTAGTGGTTGTGATATGTATTCTGGTGGCAGATACAGTTGTTTTACATTCACAGGATGGTTTGCATCACTTCACCCCCCATAGCTTTCACTCTTCTCAAAAATCTCTTAACATGTATTTCCCTACCCCTCTCTCCTCTGTCCTTACCCGCACACACAAACACACTAGCACTCACTTGTCAAAGTAAATGAGTAGATGTGTTGTGTCCACATTAAGGGGGAGGAGAGCTTTAACAAAAATGTGTGACAAATTACTTTTTGAAGCCCCTAGTGCATTTAATACCAGCAGCCATTTTTTTGTAAACAGTGAAAGTCTCTTGTTTGAAAGGTCATTACTGTCTGTTTGATATTTTTTGCAATTGCACAATCACTTCTACTGTAATGTATGGAACCGAAATAGGACAAATTCATTTTACAACCAGTAAGTTCCCTCATACTGATGGCTCCTTCAATCTTACCCCAAACATTATTTTAGCTGGAGAATAAAATACTATGCTCACATTATGCATTGGTTACACAGTCATAGTCAGATGTTGAAGTTAAATACATCTGCTCATTCTGGCTATACAAGATGCATGTTTATTAAATACAAACACTGAAGACAGTACAACACATCATGATCATGTTTAATAATAGCAACAAAAATGAGAGCAGCAATGAGGTCAATACTAGCTAATCAACACGTCTCTCTCTCTCTGTCTCTCTTACACAGAAACACATAACTTGCTCATGCCCCCACTCTCTGTGTGACCCAATTTGAGATTTGCACTTACAAGCTTGCTCTGTTTTATTATGGATTTACCTCACACACAGCAGCTTCCACCATGCTCTGTTTCTTGACAATAAAAACTATGTATACAATATACTAAGGCCTGTTTTCATAACTTAGATCATTGTGTTGATTTCATGGGTAAAGTCATTCCATCATTATTAAAATTCCTAAATAAAAAAGACTAAATATACAGTATATCAAAACTGTATTTGAGACCAAAAGTGCTTCAAGCTTAATGCTAAAACCAGCATACTGGCATGCTCATGACAATAACACTACCGTGCCAGTGTTCTGCAAGTCATTTTTTGCATATTGATCATATTGATCACCTACAGTCACATGTCTTTTTTTTATGCAAAAACACAAAAATCATCTGAACGTAGCAGGTCTTAGTGTTAGAAAAATACAGCCTTGGACAAACAACAACGTGTGACTTGTTGTCACTGTGCCATTATTTATTTAACAGAAATGAAGCCAAAAAACAAAACAAACAAACAACAAAAACGTGCAGGCAAAGAAAAAGTGCCCCCACATTTCAGCAACTTGTAGATCTACCTTTGGCAGCAATGACTTGAAGTAACCATTTCCTGTTTGACAGTATCCCACATTGCAAGAATTTTCGCCCATTCTTCTTTACAACATTGATTCAGTTCAGAGGATTTTAAGCATTTGCTTATGTACAGCTCTTTTAAGTAAATTAACATTTAATGGTGTGCTTCGATTTATTGTCCTGTTGCACGACCCAATTTTCGAC
>OMLM01001127.1:41766-54788 GCA_900302695.1 Helostoma temminkii
GACCCAATTTTCGACCCAATTTTTTAGCTTTATCTGTCGGACAAATGGTCTAGAATGGTCGACTCATTAACTGCAAAGTGGCCTCCCAAACAAACCGTACCTATTCAGTCTACTTCTACTTGGATTGTTTTTGTATTTCTCTAAGCACTGCATGGTCTCACCTTGGGGTGAATGTGCTGGGATATGAACTTCTGAGACGATTGGGAACTGAACATGAATGCTTCCCACTCTGAATAGCAAATATTCTTTCTTACTGTATAGTTGAATTGGTAGGGCAGTCAACTTTTAACGCAAGAGTTGGCAGGTTCGATTCCCAGTCCTGGCTACATGCTGAGGTGTCCTTGGACAAGACACAGAAACCCCGTAGTAACAGGAACCCAAGGTTCTATACATGCAGCTGTCCAACCAACAATTTCCCCAAGGGGATCAATAAAGTATCTATTATTATTATTACTTTAAAAACTTTAGAAATTGTTTGGAAATGTTTTTATAACACCTTTCAGATTAATGTGCACCAACAATTGCTTCTCTCCTGCTTACGTCTTTCCCACTTACTATTGTGTTAACACACACTTGAATGCTCCAGACTAGCAAAATTCCAAAACATCTGTTTTTATAGAGGTCTGCACACCTGCTGGTAATCAATTAATCAAGGGCTGGTGATAAGCAGCATCTGCCTGCAACTTACTCTCTTAAATGCTATGGAAGCAGTAAGGGGGCACTTTGTTGCATGCATGTTTTTACTGTCTAGCTTCATTTAAAATAAATAATGACACAGTGAAAGAAAGTTGTGTTGTTCATCTGATGGTGTATTTACAAAATGCTAAGAGCTGTTACAACAGATGCTTTTTATTATGTTTTTACACACAAAAAAACATATAATTATTAATTTACACAACTCTAATTCTAATGTATTAGTTCCAATTGCCAGCTAAAATCTTAGTTATATCTTATCTTGTAACTTAGATATACAGTATTTAAAATTGGCAACCTTTTGTAATGTGATATTGTTTTGCAGATGGATCCAGAAGAAATGACCTTCATGTCTCAAACACCAGTGGCACAATCTTGCTTGATAGTAATATAGACACATCTACCACTCCATGCAAAACAACAACAAACCATTCCTGGACTCCCACTAATCCAGACGATTTTACTCCCAGTGAGTCTTCACTCCTCTCTCCTGCTCTCAGCCACGTTCTTTTTGTCCCCCTGTATTTGGACTGGAACTCTGCACTTGCCACATGGGGATTTGCATGGGAAGCACACATCTATGGTTTGGGGTCTATCTTCACTGTATTTGGCCTAATCTCTGTGGTCTGCCTGTTAGGCCTGCCCCTGCGGTGTCCGCCAGGAAGCCTTTACTTTACCCTACTGCACTGTTTCCTCTTGGCATTTGCAGGGATCCAAGCCTTCAGTTTACTCTATGATGCTTACAATTACCAAGAGAGCCTTCCTCCTTTGGAATCTCTCTTGCTCTCTGAGCTACCATTCCCTTGTTTGATCTCAGCCTTTTCCCTGGCTTTCCTGCTTCTTTCCTTGCGTTTTCGTATGCATCTTTCACTCCCACTTGCTATTTCCTCCTCTTTTTCAGCATTGCCCAAACCACACCTTTTACTATTTATGTCCCTGTTGCATTTTGGAATCTCTTTAGGGTGTGTTGGCATGCTCCAGCTTTTCCAAAGCCTTTCCGTCATGATCCTGCTATTGCCTCAAGGTGTATTTGTATGTCTCACCACTTTTCTTTCATGCTCCTACCTTATCTTCTACTGCTTAATAAAAGTCGATACTAAGCACATTTACAGGCTCAATGACAGTGGAGAAAGTGGAGGCTCTCCTGAGCTAACGAGATATGCAAGTTGCCCCTTTGCCAAGGTGGAAGATTGGGATAGGGCAGCAGGAGCTGGAATAGGAGCGGCACTGTGTTTGTTAGGTTGTGGGGCCCTACATCTTTATGGGATCCTGCATGCCCTTGGTTTGGGTGGTGTTGATGGCTATGGTTTCCAGCCCTGGCCCTGGTGGGGTTATCAGGTAGGCTGCAGACTCTGTGAGCTTGGTGTGTGTCTAGGTTTGTCACTCATTGGCACACATCCTCTATTCTGTCACAACTCCTCTATAAAGAGTCAACATTGGCCAGGATCGTGGTCCCGCCTCTCCTGCAGTTCGCCCTCACGAGGGTTCACCTTGCCCTCTCAAGAAGGTGCGAATTCTCCTGTCCTCTCTTCTCATGATGCTTGGTCCCAGAATAAGCAGGAAAAACTGGTGGTCTGTGATGTCATCACTAAGTCAGAGGCTCTTCCGCTTTGCCCAGTGCTGGATTCTCCTGAAAACAGGGTACTCTGTGTCCCCAAGCCCAGTCAAACTCGGACTATCACAGTACCCCTACCTACACCCCCAAGCCCACCACACAAGTCTAAAAATGTAGCTGAGTCCCAGTTATCACTGGATAGCCTAGGTCTAGAGACTGACTCCACTGTTGACCTGCGGCCCCCATCTCCGATAAACCTGTCTCGGAGTATTGACCAAGCTCTATTCAATGAATCCCTATTCTCTCACAGTATCTTTGGTTTGCCAAGGCTGTATCATGCTTCTTCAAGCCTGTCTCTAAGCTCTCCAAGCCAAGATACATCAAACCATGGTCCCAGTTCTGTGGAAAATGCCCTATACAGAACCTCTTCCTGCGGATATGTGAATCAAGAGAATACCGTGTCCACTTCAAGACCTTCCCAGCAAGACTACCAGCCACGATGCTCTCTAACATCTCACTGCAAGTCTCCAGAGCAATGGGATTGGAAAGGGAGTATCTCTGGTTCAACACAGGGTCTGTGCAGCAATCTGAAGGAAATAGGAAAGCTGCGCTCACATTCTTGGGCCAACAGGGGGCAAAATTTTGCTCAGAGCAGCCTTCCACGAGCAATCCCCCACCTTTCTTACCACAGGCGTTACCGAACCCTGAGCTTGGCTTCCCAGGAGAGCAAGGGATCTGGTCGACTGGAAGGGACTAAGCATCTGAGTGAAAGCAAGCAGCTGGAATGGGATTTGGCTGTACAGGCAGAGTTTGTCAGTGTGTGTAGACAAATTGATGCGTTGAGTGTCTGTAGTGATACTATTGAATTGTAGAGTTATAAATCTCCAACTGTGATTGGTATGCACACAACATTGTACAGAATTAGTAACTGTCTAAAACTAATGAAACCTTTAGTTGAACAAATGAAAAGGGAATTGAAAATATTAATATAATATTGTATGTAGATCCAGCCTGTTTTTAATAAATATAATATAAATATTCAAAACTTGATTTTAAAGGCTGACTTGACCAGTCTCCAGCAATTTCACTATGCTCCTCTTTTTCCAGTAATGCTTTTATAAATATAGTGACAGCATTGGAAATATAAGCTCATTTACATTCAGAACTGTCAAGCTGTTTAATAAAGAATACATATGTCATGCAGAGGGTAACTTACATTAGGCAGGAGTTTAAATAGTTGCAAAGAGAAACTCTTATGTGTGTGAAAGGAATATAAAGAGAGCCTTCTTCAGTAGAAGCCTTCTTCAGTGGAAGTAAACATATTATACTGGATGTTTTCAACTGTGGGGAATGGGGCATGCTCAAAACTTACTTAAGACTTAACACATAATCAGGCATGTGATAGTAAGGCCACATATTCAACTTCATCTATAGCAGTAAACAATATGAGCAAATCCTCAGGACAAAACTCAGCAGTCGATCTGCACATCAAAAGCAAGGGCCACTCCCTTGAAGACTGCAATGTTCATATTCTGAACAAGGAGGACAATTCGTTCAAACGAGGTGTCAGAGTAGCTATTCACCGCAGGATTAACCAATCATCGTTAAACAGAGGAGGTGGGTTACGGCACAATCTATCACCCATTGTGCTTTCATCACAGTTGCTACTTTACAGAACCTTTGGGATAACCATGACCTGGACGACTAAGAAACTTCACAGACAATATGAGCAAATATCAAAATGTAATTTGTCAGAAGAAATTAAAAACTGCAGTGTATGTAATGGTGAATCATTGTATTTGCTGAGACATGATTACATGACTCGACTGGTCATTAAACTGCGTACACACAGGCAACATGGAAACATAGGATAGTATTTTAACATATTTAATACTTTATAATTTAATACTTACTTTAATACTTCACAGCCTGGTGTAATAAACCTGATAATTTTATACATAAACAGTACAAGTAACATTTCCTGCTTAGCCAATCTCCCAATTTCATGTTGATTTCTTAAAAATTAAAAATTTAGCATCAAAATGACTAGGCCTAAATCTTTGCTAGATTTCCCTGGTGGTAGTGTGAAAAATCTCCCATAAGAGATATGAGAACGTCAACAACCCATTTTGCTTCCAATTTTTAATTTCTGCACATATGACAGAAGAGTGTCAAAAGTCCTTATTCAAAATTTTCTTTATTCACACAACATTATCTACAGTATAATGGAGGAAGAACAGAACTATTGCTATTATTTCTCTCACCCTGTAAGTAAGAAACAAACAAAAAATGTCAAGACATTTACATGGTTTCAAATTATGGCAAAATGACTTGCAACCATCTATGTCAATAACCTCACAGAAAAAGAAAAATCATGTTCAGAACTAATAAATTAACTTTAAAACTATTTTTTGTTAATATTTCTACAAAGGAATACATGTAACCTGCTAAATCCGTATATCATTGACTCAGCATTCTTTTTTTAAATTACGAGTCACGAGTCAGGCTGAGCTAAGCTTTGGTCCCTTCTGCAGTATTGCAGCACATTAAAATAACTCGCCATCTGAGTGAGATTACATGTACAGTGATGAGTGCAGAGCATTCATCATGTAACAGCCAAATTGTGACCAGTTGGAGAAGTGGCACTGAATTTGCTTAAACAAAAAACTAACAAGTGCAGTATGAGGTTAATGAGAACGTAACTGTTCTACTTGTACCATGTGTTTGCTCTTGGCTCTGTATACTTCATACAGAAAGTCACAGACTAGGAAATGTGTCTGCTTTTACAACCAGCTGTCTTAAAGCTTTTTAATTATGAGTTGTTTTCTTCTTTAAAAGCAATAAAATGTTAAATGATCTTGAAGACAGCTCTTTCTGTTATTCTTTCTGTAAATAAATAAAATACAAAATCTTACTGGTTTCAAATGAAAAAAATGAGGTGGAAAATGAAGTGAAATATATAAAGCAAAATACAATATCCATTTTAGCTATGACTGCTGGTTAAACACCCAGGTTTCAGATTTTATAAGATGCCAAAAGTCAGATGTCACCACCCTCTCAGATTAGCTGCAACTGCTCCACTAACAGCTAGCACTACAATAGTTTGGGTGTTCCTGCAGAGCACAACATGTCTTGCAGAAGGTATTTTATGTTGTTGTTTGCTGTGATGAAAGAGTAATATTACTTTTACCAAAGACAAAACTTTAAAACAACAATGGATAAACTTACAGTCCA
This sequence comes from Helostoma temminkii, assembly GCA_900302695.1. NCBI lineage: Eukaryota > Metazoa > Chordata > Actinopteri > Anabantiformes > Helostomatidae > Helostoma > Helostoma temminkii. The sequence continues at coordinate 47,249 of OMLM01001127.1, forward strand.
GCAACAGATTTCAAGTGATGTTTTTAATCTGTTCACAGCATTTCACACATGACCGTTTTCACAACCTGCCCTTACACAGCAAGATTTTCAGGATGTTGCTGAAGGACAGTTTGGCCCACAGGAAGATTTTGACAAGCGGGCCAGTCAGGACAGAGTGAGATCAGGGAAAGAGGGGCCTTTAAGACACAGGAGCTCAAATGAGCCTTAAGTCTTAAGGCCAGAGGAGCAGTGTCATAAAGAGGAATTATAACATCTATTTTCATCTTTTAATAATATAACATATAAACCCTGAATGATAATTGTTTTTCTAGATTTTGGTGTGAGGATGCTGTACAGCAACAGCAGCTTTGTGTTTGTAGTTTGATCATATGTGCCCGCTGCATCTACTCATAGCTGCTGGAGTTGGGACATTGGGTCCTGATCGAGTGTTTCCTCTTCCTCCTGCCTCAGTATAGTCGCTTCTCATGACTGCATTTGAAATAAAACATTTAGATTATTAGCAATTTTGTGTTTGAAAAATATTTCACTTCTAGAAATTTAAATGGAGATACATAAATAAAGAAGAAGATGGGGGTGTGATGCTACATGGATGTACTTACATGGCACAAAAGAGTATCTGTCTCGAAGGTATAGATAACAAAGGAAGACAGAAGAGATTTTGACATTAACAACAAATAGATTAAATCTTACAGTAAAAGGTTTCTGATAAAAGAATAAATTACAAGCAAACTTAGATACACATTGTTAATGGCACTTGAAGGAAGAAGAACTTGTAGAAATGGGAAAAAGCTAACCAGGAGTCGAGGGGTTAACTTACGAGTGGAGGCCGTGGACTCCTCCTTCCATCTGAGCAGACATGGTTCTCTTCTCAAACTTCAGTTCTCCAGAGTACATCATCGACCTGGGATTAAAGACATACAGCTCGTACTTGAAAGAATTCCTTACACAATAAACATTATAGTACACACACACACACAAACATACACACACAGTATTTCAAACATACCGTAAAATGGACAAACTCTTGGCTCCTATGTCCTGACAGCCATGTTGGATCCCAGCAATAAGATAAGGAACAAACTTATGGATGGAGCCTTTATCTTGTACTGAGCCTGACACACCTTGAGCCACCTTTACCTTATCTCCCTCACTGGACACAAAGTAAGAGATAAAACACACAGTAACATTCACAGCTATACATTTTCCTAGAATAAATATTTATTTTTAACAACCTCTGTAACTCCACCTGAAGTAGCGTTTCTGACTGTTATTTTTTTCCATCGCATCCAAGGAGCCCATTCCTCTGTACTTCTTCAGACGCACACCATCTGAAAAGAAATATTCTCCGGGTGCTTCTGTGGTCGCAGCGAGCAACGATCCCATCATCACTGAGGGTGGACAAATGAGTAAACATTTAACACAAACACTGACTTTATTTTGAAAAAGTTAAATAACTAGAACTCCCAGTCAACAGCCACATGTGCTCGCAACGCCTACCTACTTTGTCAGCATAACAGTGACTTCTAAATAATGCTAAATTAGGCATTGAAATACATGTTCTACCTGTGGATGCTCCCAGGGCCAGAGCCTTTACCACATGTCCAATAGTCTGAATGCCTCCATCAGCAATTACTGGCACCCCAAACCGTCGGGCATACTCTGCAACCTTGTACACCGCTGTACCTTGGGGCCGTCCACATGCCATCACTGAGAAACATGAGTTAATGCAATATATTATGTACCTTTGTGTATTTTTATTAGTAACATTTCTAAGTTAAACTTGTTTGTTTTATTTTTTTCCCTTTGATCATAGAATTTGCAAAATAAAGCTATATTGTGGTTTTTTCTGAAATGGGGAATTTGTTCACAGTACTGCACTCTATATCATACCTTCTTGGGTGATACAGATAGAACCACAACCCATGCCCACCCTCAGTGCATCCACACCAGCATCTATGAGGTTTTTAGCCTGAGCAGCTGTCACCACTAGAGAGAGACAGAGGCACAGAAAAGGATGAACTTGTTAAGTGTGATTTTTGAGAGGATAAATACAGAGAATATGATGAACTCACCATTTCCTCCAATAACCTGAAGTTCAGGATATTTCTGTTTAATATAGTGTATCATGTTGATTTGGTACACTGAGTTTCCTTGGGAGGAGTCCTGCAATTCAAAGAGCCATATGTGAGAAAGATACAGAACTGCACTCATATACTTTTTCTACAACTATTCCCTGCACACTAACACATACGATAATCCACTATTACTGGTAATTCTATGTATGCCACACATAAACATGATTACAACATTCACCTGTTTTAAACTTGTTACTTTCACATTACTGTCAAGATAGTGGTAATTTTTCTCACAAAATCAAATTGTGACCAAATACATAGTCACATTAATGCCAAAACCTACCAGGACTACCACATCCACCCCAGCCTGCATTAGGAGGTCCAGTCTGTACTTGTCATCTTCCCTGGTACCAATGGCAGCTCCACAGAGAAGCTGCTTGCGGGAATCCTTGGAAGCCAGAGGATAATCTCTGTTCTTCTTCAAATCAGTCCTAGCAATAATGGCGACCAGTTCATCACTGTCATTAACTATGGGGAGCTTACCTAAGAGAGTGGTAGTGTGGAATTAGTGAAAAATAAAGCATATGTCTAAGTCCAAGAATTGATTGTTTGCTTTACACTAGTGCAACCACCGAAAGATTTACCTTTTTTGCTACGCTGTAATATATCATTAGCCTCTTTTAGGGTGACTCCAGCTGGTGCAACAACTAAATCTTCCCTTTTTGTCATTGCCTGAATGAATAGGAGTTTAAATGATTAAACATTATTGCTGCATTTTCTTAAAAAATGTCATGAAAACATCACTTACCTCCTCCAGAGGTCTATCGTAGTCTTTTTCAGACAGGAAATCTATGTCTCTGGAGGTTACAATGCCAACCAGCTTGCTACCCATCTTGCCAGTCTCTGTAACTGGGATACCGGAGAAACCATGGCGTATCTTGGCTTCAAACACATCCCCCACTGTGTGCCGGGGACTCATTACCACTGGGTCTGTAATAAAACCCTGCTCAAATTTCTGGCAAGAACAAAAACACAGGTATTGGGTGGTTTTAAAAGAATTGATTGCATATTATTTTGAATGTAATATCTTATTCTGAAAGAGGACTTGGTGGGAACTATAGCATCATCTTTGCTGACATGGTGAGTCTCACCTTTACTTTGTGCACCTCATTGGCCTGAAACTCAGCAGTGCAGTTATGATGAATTATTCCAATCCCACCCATCAGCTGAAACCAGCCAATTAGAGACAGGGGAGAAAGCTAAGTAACATTCAACGGAACAATCTGTGAAGCAGAAAGATGCCAAACTGAGCAATTAGGTATGGTGCATATGAGGCTGTGTTGTGTTTGGACTCACTGCCATGGCGATAGCCATGGATGACTCTGTAACCGTGTCCATTGGAGATGAAATTAGAGGTGTCTTCAAGGTTATCTTTCTTGTCAGTGCTGAGGTTAGATCCTGAAAATGTGTTGCATTTGGAAACAGAAACATTAAATTATGGTTGCACATAAAAATAAATAAATAAATAAATACATGTAAAATACAATCTTAAACATTGTTCTGGGATATGTTTTAAATTTCTCCCAAAGATGTGTGCATTGGTGCTGGAAGATTAAATAACATTCTTCCTTTCTTTCTTTCCCTCTTTTTTTTTATGCATAGTAATCATATGACTAAATTTTACCCCAACTTCTTCCTGATATCACCAGGTGTGCTCAATGGTAAGCTTATCGGCTGATATTAGCACTCTGAGATAGTCTGCTTGTACACTGACTTAAACATAACTTAACTCCACATGGCTAATTTGCATACATCATCATGACCACATTAAGGTTAGCAACACTGGATTTGAAGCTAGGATATGCAATTAAAACCTGTTGTGTTTAGAAATGTTACTTTGTCTTTTCATAAATGAAAAACACATGATGTTTTTAATAGCCAGGTTAATGTGAGTTGATAGTGACAAGGCAGTTTCTGTTTACATGACATTATTTTTTAATATAATGCTGGTAGTTCATAAAGAAATTGACTTTCTTCTTTGTTTCAAGTTTGCTGTTGTTAATTCTGAACCTCCTACAATCACCCCTGACAAAACCAAAATGTACACTAAGTCAGTCATGAGCTGAACTTCGACAACAAGTCTGACGTACCATCTTTGGGCCAAGCACATTTTTACTGTTAGCACAGAAAGATCAACAAGCTGTGCTCACCAAATCACACTTTTTTATTCAAACTACAATTGTTTATAACACAAGGAAATTTTAATTAACTTGTAAAATTAAAATTGTGTTTAATGAAGATTAATTGCCTGGTCACTGTTAGATGATACTAGTGTGTGTCTGTTTTGAACACGTACTATTGAGTAGTAACCCGTGTGGCCTAGGCATGAAATTAATTTAATTTCCCAATAGAGCATGCAGAGACAAAAGCAAGTCAAATAAACAACCCTGTCCTCATGCACTCTTAAGTTGCGAACATATCAAAGGAGTTAAAGGAACAGGAAAAATCTGCGAACACAATTTAATTAGGTCAACAGGAACACGCTTGTAACCACGGAAAATGTCTTGTCAAGTGTTCCTGTTCAACCTAAGAAATGTGTTTTTGAGCTATCACTTACAATCTACAGTATGTGGCATGTGTTAGGTTGATGACACTCACCACCTCATCAGAAGTAAAATCTATGAAACCAGGGAGGATTAAGAAATCACTAAAAGGAGAGAGAAAACATGCAGACAGACAGTAGAGAATATTATTAGCATTACATAAACATTACATAAATTAAATTGTTAACCAATATTACCAGTAACAGTCACAACCATAAACAGCTGTGGTGCTGTGTGGGAGCTGTGAAAGTTATTTTAAATATAGCTGACAGCAAGAGATAATCTGTCAGCCTTTCCAGTCACTGAAATGTTCTGTATTTATCCTCTGCACACTGATAAATCCTCCTTGTAGCCTCCATTAAGGAAGCTACAGTCATCATCACCCATTAACACACTGATACAAACACACACACACACAAAAACACAGACGGTGCTTTTCCGCGCTCAGAATCATCCTTGAAAGTAGCACTACTATAATAATCCCCCTAAAATACCCAAGCATGTGACACCAATATCACAACATTTAATGGAAGACATTGCATAACTCAGCATTTCTGTATGTACACATGCAGTACCATTTGCAAATGCAAATGTGTTAGCAAATGAGCCCATAAAATATCTGTTTTTATCATCACTTCTTACTTGTAAGTAAGTCCGTCGCCAATAGCAAACAGTTGTTGTGCTGTTAACCCATCTTCAGGAACATAACCTGTACCACCACTGATCAAGTAGTCTGCCATGCTGAAATGTAAAAACACACAAATGTTTTTTTTATATATCTTATATATTTTATTTTATATGTATGCGGTCAGTGTGTAGATATTTGTTACAGAGTCCATTATTTTAAGTGAACGCAAGCACTTAATGTTGGTAAAATACTTAGTGTAGTCAGCCATTTTCTTTAGCAGGCATTTATCTCTTGTGCATACTATGTTGCTTGTCTCTCTTGACCTCTGTTTCTTACAAACATGCTGTAGACAGATCCTATTACAAATGTTGGAGCCAAGACAGGAAATGCTAATGAAAAGAACCCATGCTTGTGAATGGAAACTCTTTCTATACACCTGTGACGGCAGTACAGTAGATAAGAGGATTTGGTTGGCTGTCCAGGTAGTGGTTAAATGGGCTTGTAAAAGCACACAATCACTGTTACTAGAAAGTGAGTCTGTTTTAGTTGCTGCTGAAGATACAATCATGAGGCCACACACAATCACTTGAGCAAATCAGGGAAGGTCTCAGGGGACAGTCATGTCCATACATGCAATGCAGAGTTGTGAGTCTGAAACTTACCTTTCTGGTTCATAACCAGCTTGGATTCGTGTAGCACTATAACGTTGAGCTGCAGTCTCATGTCCATGTCCATGTGGCAGTGGGTGAGCATATGCTGCACAGTGGTGAGGTTGCTCCCCATCTCTGTTCGATATTCGCGGCCGTGCTGGTTCCATGTCCCCCACAATCCTTCTGTAGTCAATCTGGTAATTGTCCCTTTCCCCATCTCCAAACCGGTCATAGCCATTACCCTCCATCTCAGGGAAATCCAGGGCTATGACCTTCACACACACCACCCCACACACACAGACCCTTCAAGCACCTCTTATATTGGTGCACACAAAAAAAATCACACTCTCACACTTCAACTAAACATTAGCCCCAGATGCTCAATGTCAACACACAGCAGCACTCCCAATAGTGTTCAATTATAAGCACTTCTAAACACCCGGTGGTTTGAGTGCATGTTCACATGATTCATGTATGCATGCACAATCGCCCATATAAAACTGTACAAACTTATTGTTTGCACAGTTCTTCAAAATCTTCAAAATGCAGAAGCAGTCTTTTAAAAAACTGATGGTCAAGGGGAAAGTTTCATCAAAGTTTTAACAAGGCCCTCAGGTAGAGGGGCAGAATTTTTAGCTAGCCTCGTCAAATCTACTGTCACTGTACCAGATGTAGGATCCCTTATATGTTCCCCAGCTGGTGGCACGAGCACTCACTCAGGAGGGAAGTCAGGTAGGGAGCAAAGACTCGTTCCCCTGGAGGCCCAAAACGCAGCGCTGCTTGGTTATCCCTAAGGTTGGGAGCTTCTCTCCACCCCATTCTCCTGGTGCCTGCTGAGCTTAACTCTGTGTCTGACAGCAGCAGACGTCACTCTCTCATAAAGAGGATTGGGAGCATTAATACAGGATGGGGTGGAGTGAGATGGGTGTGTAGGGTGGAGTGAGGCACTAGGACGAAGAGAGGAGATGGGTCAAGATGACACTTGAGGAATACGATTTCCCTTCAGAGGATTACCATGGTGAGAAGGTGTGTGTGTTTTTGCAGACCCCAAGGAGACAGTGTGTTGGTGATGCAGACAGCACATATAGTGTTTAAAGAGTCTGTTGAGCTTGGCCTGTAAATTTTGACTTTTTCAGCTAAATCGTTATTTCAGTTTTTCAGTTTGAGTGGTGAAAAACAAACCTATACATTAAATTGGAAATGAAAAAATGGGGAAAGTAACTTGGGACCTGGGATGTCTTCAACACCTTTATTTGCCTGTGACTGACTGACTGGTTGTGACAGTTACTGGGGGATTGAACTAGAAAAGCCTCTTACCCAGTCTCTCTCTCTCTCTCTCTCTATCTCTCACAAACAGTCAGTGCCACTTTATATTATCAACAATGGAAAACATGTCCATGATAAGCCACAAGCCACAACCCCCCAAAACATAACTTTCTAAACAAAAAACAAGAGAAATGAAGAAATGGAAATTTCCTTCTGTATGAAAAAATATGCTTAGAGACATATGTTACAGGTACTGGGCTGCAGCACCTGTAAGCAGCTATATATTTTCTAGATACAGGAAAGAATTGTTGAGACAGG
>OMLM01001128.1:0-13569 GCA_900302695.1 Helostoma temminkii
GAATCAAGTTTTTTTTTTTTTTTTTTCTAATAACATTTTTTGAAAGTGCTTTGCAGAGCTGTACTGAAAACTCAAAATACTCCTTTTTAAAAAAAATATCAGCTTGGATAATTAGTGATGCAGAGTGTCCTTTCTAGTGCAACCAACAGTCCATACTTCAAACTTTAATTACTGTTATCTAACTCATTACAGCTTCTCACTTGTGTGTGATGATTAATGTTTGGATTGCAGCACGTTAAAAAAACACACTGTTTACTCAGGTAGACCAGTAATTAGCTACAGATGATTAGTATCATCTGGAGGTCAGTTAAACTTACAAGAACACTAAAAGGGACATGAAAATAATGAGGACAGCATTTGTAAACACCTAGTTTCTTTTTGTTTCCTGTGTCATTTGTTAACAGTTATTAGAGTTATCTTTGATATGTTGCTGATTGGCTTAATGGTATGAATTTGTTTTGGTAAGCAGTATGTTAGTAGTTGAAGGTCTGCATCACCCAACACTTCTAAATGTTGGTATAGTGGAATGCAGCAGTATAAAGCTTTTTTGCTAGTTAATTTTGTCCAGGCCATCCACAGAGTCAGGGACATCCGACTTGGGTGCATGACAATTCTCAGCAAGGTATTGCAAAATAAAGTCAAGTGCAAGCACAAACAAAGTTCCCTACCATGAGATCAGCCCATGTGTAGGATAAAACCCTTCAGCTTTAGGCAGAATGCAGGTCAGCTCTCAGCGTGTTAGCTCAAACAGCAATTTTTTTACAACTTCGCCCCGTGTGGAGCATGCCTGTCGACAAGTTATGTTTTCCCATACACTGCTTGACTGCATGTGGAAAATGATCTTGCCCAGAAATATCTCAATATCACCTTTTTGAGCTAATAAAATATTACTTGTTTACACCCTTTTCACTGTGGTAAGATCATAATTTTTCAATTAAAACTAAAAAAGCCAGTAACCAAGGTTACATCAAGTGTCAAGTTATGGGGAATGTTAAATGTAAGTCAGGGCCAGGACTTTTATACACCATCACCTGTCTTTAAAAAGTTTGTGTAACATTTTCTCTTTTGTGAACCACAAGGCAAAAAGACTATAAAACAATGTGCACTGTCTGCATCCGTCAGTGAAAATTTGCCATTTTAGGAATCAGCAAATGAGTCAAAAGTCTAAAAAATACAAGGTTTTTGTTCTGCTACCAGACCTCTAGCACCAGAGTGCTTGTAATTGAGTTCATGTTAAACCTGCCTTAGGTCTCAGTTGACACATTAAAAATGCACCCCATGTGAACAGGCATTTGCACAGCCCAGCAGGTCCATAGGAATCAGCAAAGCACCAATCAATCCTTGCCATGGGGTTCTGTTGTGGAGATGACAGAAGGAGTTACCCTCTAGTTTTTTGGATAGCAGATGTACTATTTGACATACATTCTCAATGGGTTATTCAAAAAACAAGGCTATTCCAAACAAAGCATAAATGCCAAAAATGGTTGATTTAACACTAGAAACTAGGTCAAGGCAGCTAATCTCCATCTATTTGTCCTTAATCTGTGCCCATTTGAATCATTTTAACAGAAACCCAGACAAAAATCAAACCTTCTTTTTGTCTGATAGCAATATTGTAATACACAGTTAACACACTTAATCTGCAGAGGTAGTCATTGAAAAATACATTCCTATTATCAGACTGGATCATTTCCTTTTATTGAAGACCTGTGCTCAAAGTCACACTGTAACAGCATCTTAGAAAAATAAAGTTTTTGTGCTTGTGCCTCACGGGTGTGGCTGCAGGCTAGCTGGGTTTCAGAGGATGCTCTGGGCACAAATGTTTCATCCTGGCCTACCTCTGTGCATCGTCACTAATCACTGCACCACACAGAAACAAACAAGCACCCACATTCAGATTCCCAACAATCAGATATTACTTTGTGTCCAGAATTGCTACTGTGCAGTTCTACTGTTTCCTGCATTAAGAATATCAATCTTTTTGATCTGAGATGATAGCAGCATAACAAATGTTCAGTTTACCCACAGAAACAATATAATCCTACAGTGTACGTGAACACAAAAATATCTGATATAGTCACCACCTCAATAAGAATTGTGTAATAATATAACTAATACATGAGCCAGCAATATGTGTGTGGCATTTGAACTAATCTATGCAGTATAAACAAATATATAAATCAATATATTTTAAGCACGTGCAACCCTGTAACAAGCCCAAGGTATCACAGCAATGGAGGCTATAATGTGGTTTTTGTAAGAGCAATGGACAAGCAGCATTTCACTTGATGTTACAGTAGTTGCTCAGAGTGGAAGAGCTCTTGAAAAGCCACTAAAACTCATCACATAACATTTCTCCATAGAAGCAACAAAAGAGCTGATGGTGTTATTGTATGGTGCTTTTGTACTGCCCTACTCATAGGCAGCTTCTCTCCCTTCTTGTCTTGCATGTTTATACAATCAATCCAGTTTATCTTAGATAAATGTACTCTGGAAGCTCATAAGATCAGATGGTCTTCCCATCGTATATTGTTTTTAAATGGGAGAGAGAGGAACCTACAGTGTGTCACTAGCAGGTGGGAAGGTAGCAACACTGCACCTTGGCACTACATCCTTCATTTTGTCCACCATTTATGTAGCAGTTGGCAAGGTGGACTCATTAGTACAGTGAGCATCAGTACAAATAAGATTCAAAGCCATCACCAAACAATATACATTGAAGTGAGCATGAATCACCAGGTGCAATGAAACATCACTCATGCTAGCTATAGTGATTAAAAATGAAATCTTGGCTGCAGACTAATTGGTAGTTCTAGGGATTGGAAGTAAATCAATTTGGTCATATTTTTACACCTAAATAGTTAGGTGTGACGAAATCCTTAAAAGACAAGAAGAAACACATAATTTTCTGTAGCTGATTTGGTTGTTACACCAAAAAAACGAATCATATGGAAATTCATGCACACAGTATCTTAAGCTCATCAATCCCACTGCAATCCAACCAAGGTCTAAGCATTCAGCACCACAGACAGCGCTCTTACTAAAGCAACTAACATCAGACAAAAGGCTGAGCATTGAGTGGCATTTTGTTGCAGACAAACTTCCATGCATCTTTGATCTTTATAATTATGTAACACAGCAGAAAACACAACAACAGAAAAGTTTTGACTATTCTTTTTAAACTTGGCATTGACTATGTACGTGCACACAGTTAATCCAATCACAATGTGATTAATGAAGTGATGTGACTAAGCTGAAGTCCATGGTAACATCAGACTCTGATTATGTTAATGTGATTATACCCCTAGTTGACTTAAGCTTCAAGATATGTGTACTCCCATTATAGTCACATTACCAAAGGCAATTTAACCATGTAAATAATTCAAGCATGACTTAGTTACTGAGTTTTCACTGCATTTTGTGTGACACACATAACAATCTAGCTGCTTGAGGATACATGCCAAAAATGTTCTTCCAAAGCACATAACTATGTTTTCTTTTATTTGTTATTTATGAGCACTAGAAACTTGAAACCAAACTTTCAGACATCTTTCAAAGAAAGTTTTAATTGTTTTGTTCTTTTAGCTTCATAAAGTCAATAAAAAGCAAGGCAGGTCCTATTACGCATTAGTTTTTTAACAACGATAGCACGTTTCTTATTTGGCCCTGTTGCACAAACAAACCTGTGAGCGTAACTAAACTGTAATGTAACAGCACAGTATTTTTACGTGTCATTTTATTCATGACTTCTCATTGACAAGTTGTTTTATCAGGTTTGGTATTTGCCTAGACTTTCTGGACACAGACTAATTTGCTTTAGTCTTATCTACAGAAACCTGTCATTTCTTTAATGAGCTCTAGTTCTGTACAACATGATGGTCTCTTCATGATGGTTATTGCTGGACCAAAGACAGACTATACAGTAGAAGAGCTAATGGATCATTAGTTGTGGAAGAATTATTTTTACAAGACCTGTTACTTACAATTTATTGCAGATGATATTAACACTTGTTTTTACACAATGAAGGCTTTTTGTAATATTTTGTAATGGCCCATTACGGTGAGTTTTGTAGATCTCAGTAATTACATCTACTGGCTCTTAAAGGAAGTTCACCAGGCAAACTGTCACAGCAAATGTCAGCTGCACTTTAGAGCAGGCAAGGGCTTTGTTTTCTCAGCTGACAGGTAGATTTTAGTCAAAGGTCATCATATATTATAAAAGCTGCTATACAAATGCCTTTACTTCAACAGTACAAAGCCAGTTTGCACTTAAATGTCTAGTGAAAAATGCCTTTTCAGTGCAATCACCAAAATCAGCTTTGGTACATTGTTCTATTACATATGTCATAACTGCCAATATTTTATATTTACATATGAAATACCCACCACCACACAAGTATCAAAAATATTTCATATCAGCTGAGGACATGTGCATCATCTAGGGTGATTATGTAAAGCCATCATCAGAAACTGCAGGTCTATTTCAGTAAAATAAAATGCAGTGACTAGATGGAGGCTCATTTGAGTATCAGTTTGCCACCTCCACATCTTCAATGACATTATGGCTCCTTGTGTCTTTGTACTACCATACTTATGAACTCTAAAATCAACTCTCCTGTTTCATGTGGAAATGCATGAGCAAATTAGAAAGGATATTCACCTTTTATATAGTTATAAACCTTCTGAAGAAACTAACTAGTGCTATGTCACTTAGATGAACTGCATGAAACAAAAGAAATCCAGTAATTAGTCATAGATAGCTTGGCCTTTCTGATTATGAAGTGTGTGTAGGATAACCAGTTGAGGTCAAAAGTATGTCCTCTTTCTAACGCCTTATTGTAAGGAGGGCAACTATATTAAAACTATTTATACAGAAAGAGAATCAGAGCTGCATGAACATGTGGTAGATGTCACACTTCTTGGCCTGAGGGTAAACTGGCTGCTATTAGGAGGCAACGTAGGGTGAGGGGAGCAGTAGAAGAGGTGTGGAGGGAGCACAGCAGGTAGCGAGCTCCCTATTGTTCAGCTTTGTGACCTCTGGAAACATTCCAGTGCTGTCACTGCAAGACACAACATGACCTCACCTTTCATGTCACACCATCTCAAAAGAAATCCCACAACCACCATCCACCAGCCAATTAAAAAGTTATGCATAATTTACCACGTCACCTGGCAATTCAATCAAATTGAATATGATTTGCAATTAATTCCTGGGAATTCTCTTTCTGCGAGCAAGGACAAGAAACAAAAAGTCTGCCTGTAACCTGATTCTATCGTTCATCACTTTAGCCCTAATTTGTATTCAGCATTCACTGCTGGGCACAACTTTTGGCGATATAATCAACGTACCCCTCTAAGAAATGTGATGGCAATTTTTTTTAAATATGAGACCATTAATGACAAAGCTGAAAAATCTCACATCCCCACTGTGCAAGGCCAGCACAAAAGAAGTATGTCTGTGAAATGAAAGTAATCTCAATGGGAGAGCTATCCCTGACTATTAAAATTGTGGCCTAGAGGTGAAATCACATTACAGAGGTGGCTAGAAATTCTTATTGTAGTCCACTCTATTCTTAGCAAGCTGAAGGCAGGTAAAACACATCTCCTTTATCCTGGTATAAAATGACTCCCCTATTCCTCCAATTAAAAGATAGCAGTAAAACACAGCAGACATGGAGCTGCGATAGCATAATTGCCCACTACATTTATGATGGGTGCAAGCCAAGCTTCTCTGTTTAAGCCTGGAGGGGCACAGCAAATAGAGGCAGGACTGACACTCACAGCGACATTAGTGGACATCTCTCATGGTCCAAATCCTATCTTATGCTTAAGAGCTACAGTTTAATTGTCACTAGCTCTGCCAATCATTCAGTGCTGTCATTCCTTCCCGTCATTCCTGTTGAGATAAATCTGTGGGATGAAAGCATGACATCTCAGTGACTAACGCACCTATGGCTATGCCGCACACATCCAAAACAACAACAAATGTGTCATACCAACAAACTTGTGCATGAAATGTTGAATGTCAATTTTGTATGCTAGGCATTATTTATTTATTTATTTATTTTCCTGGCCAGTTAGATGAATGTTATGAACTGGAAAGAATTCTGGGATACAGTAGATTGTGAATGGCTAAGCAATACACCTCTTAAGTGCTACATGGGAAGACAGAAAAGCATATCAGCTCATATAGTAGCAGTCTGACTCAGTCAAAACTCAATTTGAGCAAGTAGGTAGTTTGAATGAAACATCAGGAACCACCCACTGCTTAATGATCACTTAATCTCACAGAAAATCAGTTGGCAGCTATGTGGCCCCTAAAACAGCCATCTAATAACTGCAGTGCTCAGTACAGGACCTTTTACTGTGGTTTTGGGCTATTTAGCATATATGACGTTTGCATAAGACAGACTTTAAAAGATGTTTGCATTTTTAAGATTTACAGCACAGGAACAATGTTCAGTGCTTTACTAAATTACTCAGGACTTGTAATCACAGATCACAACCAGTGCCCTTGTAAACATGACATATAGGCTTTCACCAGAACGTAGGCCAAGCCCTGTCAAAGTAAAAAAAAAGGCAGCAGTGCTTCTTTCTCTTTTGCTCTCTCAAATCAGCAAGCCAGTACCCCATGTCAGCTATGCCACATTTAAAGCAATTTTCTCCACTTCACTGGAACATTGTATTCCATTCTTCATGCCTTAGCAGGAATTTTTAGTTAAACGTTTGGTCCTTAAAAAGGACACACAGAGATCACTTTATTCTCATTTTCAATTATAAGCCTTAGATGAAAATTACAATCAAAAGAAATTGAATGTATGCTCTAAATTTATTCAGACACTTGTCTCATTGTGATACTGTTTTATACTGTATTCTTGCTGTAATTGTTCAGCGAATAGGGGACCAATTTAATTGAATCATCTATGATGTACAACCTCCTATTCCATGATTAATCTGGTGCCCAGCTGTCAACTATTCAGGGACCTTTAGAGCACCAGGAAATAACCAGAAAAAAAACAGTAACCTGGACACAACCTGTTCCTTCACTTTTCTCTCTATTTTGTGATGTAACTTCATTGAGAGCCACAAGAAACTGAACTAAAATTTCCTTTTATATGCAAAAGTACAACTAGCCTACTTGGACAATATAGTAACTGATTCTGATAATTTGTGCATTTCAAATTAATTTTCATTCAGATTTGTAGTCAGTTTTCCACCAGTACATATTAGCTACACTCGCAGTATTTCAGACTTCGTGTTAACCACCACTGAAAAAGCATATAGTGAAAGTGAAATACATGTAGAGAAGACCTCAGATTATTATGACGATTTTGGTGTGAAATTATCTTTTTAATCTACAATTTTATTTGCCCTAAAATATTTTCAATATATAATTTGACATCTAGTTAAGTGTGTGTGAAATAGTAATGAGGGAGAACCAGAGATTTGTAAAATGAATAATGAGCAGGTGTTTTTCCCACTCACTGCTACGTACCGAGAAACACTGAGTGAGAAATATAAGTACAGAATCAACACTGAATGCCAAAAATATGGTTAAAAGTTCCATTTCCATTGAATACATATAAAAAATGACATTTAAAAAATTTAAAGTACTTTAAAAAAAACATCTGCAGCAGATGGCATTTGCTATTCATATGCTTTCACTTCCTCCCAACAACAAATTAAAGTTACCTAATGTCAAGAAACAACCAAAGCAAACTTTATGAAGACAAGGCAATCTCTAGCAAACAATACAAAAAGAACAAAGAACAAAGAACATTAAATGAAGAAATTTGCAGTAGCTTAATTAACAGTTTATTTTTGGAATCTTCCAGCTAGTTGGAAAAATCACACACAAAAAACACATGGCTTCATATTATGTAGCATTTGTGAATTTATGCGTTGCAGCACCCGAGTATTTAAATGCCAGACCCAAGGCAATCAGGTTTCAGTCTTTACATTACCGTGTCCCATGATGACTTTCTATACACATACAATCCCCAATTGTGAAGGTATAGTCCACAAATCCCTTTCTCAAATACTATTGTACCTCTGTGGTGGCCTAATACAAGACACTTATTGAATCTGCAGCTGCTCCAGTGTTGTTGCTCAGTGTCCAAAAGTACAAGTGTGGTTTTATTGAAGGTATCAAGTAGAATTTGTTTAACAGGAGGTATAATCGAACTAAACCAACACATGTCTATAGCTGAATCTAATCCAGATGTTCTGTAACACATAAGTATGACCACAATGTGTGAGATAAACAGAGTCTATGTGTACACGTTAAAGCCAACAATGTACTATACTCTACACAAAACCAGTGCCTTACAGGCAATGGCTGCAACCAAAAAATTACTGGGCTTTAGATGACATTGACTTTGCACTTTACACATGTTAAGTTTAAATCAATTTATGTTAGTGTAACAGATGTACAAATTGGATATGACATTTCCACCTGATAGTTACGAGAGAGAAAGAATTTGTAAGGTTAAAAGAAGCTTTTGGTCAATACTGCATGAAACAACCTTTTGTTGAAAATGAAAACAAAAACAAACATAATACTAACATTTCATTATGTTTGTTAATGCTACGCGACTAATTTCTGTCAAGTGGGAGATCTTCTCATACTTCTAAGACTTGTTGAAGTAAGAGATTACATTTAAATTAGTTCTAAGATATAGTGGTTTAAGCTTAGAGGCCAATACCGTCCTCTAGAATATCCTTTTATTTTGAAGACAGAAATGTAGGTCTGATGCAGTAATAAAAACAAGAGAAAAAACTTTAGTCTGTCCTCACTGAAAATATTTCTCAGCAGTATGAATTGGTAACAAGAAGACAGATGGAAAATTGGCAATGTGATGTTAATGTCAAGCCTACCTGATTTTCTTTCCCATCAGAGCCACAATCTATCACACCAGCAGCCTTGCTAATGATCTCTGACAGATTGACAAGGCTATTCTTTGGAGAATTCTCATAAAAACAGGCACATGTATCGATCAGCAGGGCTCCAAATAGCACCAAGCTGATGCATATTTTATTAGTTTGCACAAAACAAAACAGACGCAAAACAATCTAATTTCCAAGTACTTTCACACACTGGAACTGAAACGGCTCTCAGCAGAGATCACAAAAGGCCTGGACAATGAATGCAAAGGAAACGTGACAGAAATGCTACACAGTTCAAGAAGCTACCTCCCTTAAGGGGTTACTTTTACAGGGGGCAAACACAAAGGGGCCACTTGCTGTTGGACATGAGTTTAATTGTTCTGGAAATTGCTTTGCAGTTTGAGCAACGAAGCTTGATATGGAGTGCCCAACAGAGGCAACCACATTTTCATATAGTAATAGGGTACAGATAGTCGTAACTCTAGCAGTAAATATGTAGGATTTCCCTTCATATTTGTGCCAGAGCAAAGTCACTTGAAGGTCATACCTGGGAGAATAGGATCCTGAGACCTATTGACTTTGTTCATTATTAATTCAGTTTCAAGCTTACAGCAGCAGCAGCATCATTTCAGAAGCAGAGATGAGAAATTGAAACAGTTGGAGGTGTAATACTGTGGCTTTTCTCTCTGGCCCGCCTGCCAATACCCACACCAAAAAAAGATGGAGGTTGCAGCCCACATGTCAGGTCAAAACAGAGTGCCATTGGAATCCAATTTTTTTTTTGTCCATGACAATAAACTACAAAGTAGTTTTAGGAAGTTGAAAGCTGTCATTCAAGTGCATAGCCTGAAGTTACTATGTTCACTAACTCGTGCTGCAAGGTTTATTTACTATTTCGCACACACAAGGAAAAGGCAAACAGTTCAATGTGGCTTAAAACGATTATTATAGAGAAGGACATTATCATCATGGAATTTTTTTGGGAAATAGATTTTGCAGTTATTAAAGAGTGTAGCAACAGCTGCCACCATAAAAATAAATGTTTCACACAAAACCACAGCTTTGATGTTTTGAATTGAAGTCTTCCACTGTTGGCATTGATTTCACAAATTATCAAGGAAAACATATCACCAAGAATTGCGAGACACCGGCTCAACCCCAACCTGCGGCCGTGACGGCTCCTGGACAAAAAGCAAACATTCATGTAATTTCACTAGACGTGATAAGAGAGCAGCAGTGTTTAATGACTACCTTGGACAGTCCGTCAACAGATCTATAAAATGTTATTGCTGCTGAAGATAAAGTAATGTCGATAGAAGGGAGAAGATGTGCAGTTGTAAGTACGTGTCAGCTTTGCTCCACACCCTGTTTTAGTGACAGGTCTAACCTTTCACTGAAACACATCTGACAGCCTGTATCTGCCTACTTCATCTGGTTCTCTCTCCTGCAAGAGAGTCTTCACCCAAGCTCACCTTGCAGCAGAATCTGAAACCAATAAACAATTTTGATTATAAAACTGAGTTTGTTATAAAACGGTCAGTAGTGATGAAAGAAAAACAACTGCCAGTCAGAATAGTTACACAGTGGTCTGTTAGGATGCTGCAGCGATTTTCTGAAGCCATCAATGATGTGAAAATTACAGTCCTTGTACAAGGATGACATTTCTGACAACTCTGAAATGACACTTTTGTCAAAACACAACTTCATATATATATACACTAAATAACTTCTATTCTAATAATCACTATGACATAAAGAATTTCATGGACACGTTTTATAACAGATGAATACAATTGTTTGGTAATACATTGGACACATAAGTTTCATCAGCAGTGATGAAGTGATATTTTTTTGGACTATTTCTTAGCTTTCCTGTGTACCTGTACTGATAACCCAAATTACATGAGTTTATGTGTCTTTTTCTCTTCCTCTGCATCCCCTCAGACTCATTAAAAAAGTGTTACATATACTAATAAATAAATGCTTCTGCAGCACTGTGCTTTAACATTATTAATGTTAACTAACACTCACTGTTAGCATATTTCAACGTTTTTGTTTAGTGCCCCAACACACTAAGGTAGGGCAGTCTGTAGTATGTTATGTCTTGAGAGGCAAAAGTCTGGGTGAAAAATATCTGCATGTTATTTTCCACTCAGATGAGTGAATGAACATTTTTTATCAACTCTCATCAGGAGAGTGGAGGCAGCTCATCAAATAATTTCATTGTCACCATCACATCCCTGTCTAGGAAACAGTGTGACATGAGCACAATGTAACCCAAGAGCGGTACTCCATCAGAGTATGTCTGCAGATTAATGCCTGAAAAAGTCACAGGGAATAAGGTCATGCGCCAAGAGAGCTGGCTATGAAGAGGCATCTGAGCACTTCCAAGTCCGAGTTGCAGTTGTATGGTCCACTGAGAAGCCAAATGTGATGCTGTGGCACACGCGCATCTCTCACACACACACACAGACACACACACACACAGCAGCATAGTGTGGCCTTTGTGATCAGGGAGGACAGAGACAAGGTACATTCTTACATGGAACATTACACATGATTAGAAGCCACTCACTGAAATGCCTCTGCCAGTACGACTGCATTAGAGTCAAAGCGCAAAAGCGAGTCAGTACATATGTCACTGCACCACACTACATATTTACAACACTAAACAAAAACTCAAAAACTTCCCTTATGACTCCTTGAGCTAATATATGGAGACATCACAATTCATGTCCAGAAGATAAATAAATAAATCATATCAATGAGAAAATACATGACAATGCTAAATTACAGTATTTTATATTTTCACAGAAGCCTAGGGATAGAATAGATTGAAGGTATCAATGAGTCCACTCTTTGAGAACTTATATAAAATAAAATATAAAAAATAATATAAAATATGTCAACAACTACTGGCCTGATTTTATGTGTATTTAGTTATTTACTCCTGCAGAAACTCTCTTACTTAATGTAAAATGAAATATATTTATCACATTTATCATCAGATTTTGTGCAGCTCTCTCCTTTCTGTCCTACAGAGGGTTATAAAGCTCTCTCAGTTGTTTATGCCATGATTAGTGATGGTAAAAGATGGTTATAATGTTTTTCTCCAGCCATCCCACTTAAAATACAGAACTGTCTTTTGTTTGTAGGTGTGTATCCATGAGGGTTATGACAAAGTTAGAGCAATACACACTGCCAAGTTAATAAAGTGTGTTTGTGGTGGAGCAGGAGCAGCAATATTCAGTGTTTTATTTAGCACCAAACAGGGACAAACATATCAAGGTGAGATACAGACAAGAGGAGAACAATTTCAGTTTAGTGTGAACTCTTTCACACTGATTAGTATGCACATCCCTCTAAGTCAGTGTCAAAGACTCCTCACCACCTGCTTCTGCCCTTATGCAATGAAACCTGGGACATCTCACAGCAGGGTTCAATGTCAGCTGGTACTGGTTCTCTTCAGATAAGCATAGCATACCGTATTGATGGACAGGGACAAGGATTATTCTGACCAAGGGGGATTTGCAGTCAATATCACCAGGTTTCCAATACTTTATGTTGCTGTATTATGTTAATCAGATCATACTGAATACTGCTGCCCAGTGCCTGGGAAAAGTGCTTTCCTGTGAAGTGATATCATATAGCATGGAAAATTTCTGTATACTAAAAAGGTATTTGATTTGTGCTGGCTGTGTATATTTCTTTTTCACCTATGTATATTTGTGGAAATGTCATAAATAGCTATGAATAGAAGTGCAATTTTCTCTGAACAAGGCCAATAGCTTTGTCAATATTTCCAACTTGACTGAATTCAATATTCAACAACCTACAACAAACCAGCATTTGCAGACACCCACCAATCAACACCATAATTATGTTTGGTCAAGGAAAATCTAATTCTTAGTCAATTATCTTGGCCTCTATGGAACTGATAATGGTTGCTCTTAAGCAGTAAATTGGCACCGATTAAATGTAAACACAATGTTTCATGCTGAATGTGTTGGCTCAGGTTTGCATTTTCTGGTTTAGAGCCATGCTTGGTGGGCACTGGTGGGGGTGGGAGACACGACACTGGTGTACAGAGGGGTTCTTGGACTACATTAACATTATCAGTAAATCCCATCATAGTCACAGAGCTGCATGCCGGATGCTATGGCAATGCCCCAGCTAGGCTCCCTGCTGGCATATTCCGGTGCCAAAAATGATGTGATGAAATCACAAAGGCTGTGTCACAGCACAACTGAAAAGACATGCTGTCTTCCAGTCAGTCAAAATGACAATGGCATATAGTATGACACCTACACAGTCTTAAAATACTGTGCTTTGCTGTCAAACATGGCAACAGAAACTGCTCCATGTCAGAGTTTTTTAAATGTGAAAATTTGCTACCGACGGTAAATGCTAAATTCTACTTTAAGTCTTTCACAGTAACAGAATGCAACATTTTTAAAGCTAATATGCTGCTGATAGTCTGCTACTTTCAGTACTATCTTCCTAAATGCCATCATTCTGTACAGAGCATAAAACTTAATAAAGCTTTAGTACGTTTATTGAGAACCAACCAATCATTGATAAATGCAACCAGACAACAAGAACAATGTGCAAATACTTTTTGTATTCTAGAATTAGAGGTAACAAAAATATATAATATAAACAATATGATTACAATTTTATAAT
>OMLM01001128.1:13695-28522 GCA_900302695.1 Helostoma temminkii
CTTCCATGTTCTTCCTTTTTATCCTTTGTTTTGGAGAATAAATGAGACTGAACCAAGTGAATCATATTTATCAGAATAAGTACTTAATAAAAATTATATATAATAAAATCAATCATATTTATTATTTCTCTTGCTCTAGTTTTTGTATTTTACAATACAAAAATTCACTTTCCTGAAGGTTAAAATAGCTCAAGGCCCCAAAGCATCCTCTGTGAATTCTTACTGTCAGTTTTCACTACAAATAATGAGGTTTTTGTCAGGCAGAATGATGGTCATTTGACTCGTCTGTCAATATTACAGCCTGAGGATTTTTCAGATGTATTTCTTACCATGCTGCTCTGGATATGAAGCTTTTTTTTTCAGATGACCTGCCTCTTCAATAAATAACCTGTGCTCGATGCACTGTAGAAATACCCAAACTATGAAGATACAGTGAAACATCCAACAATGCATACGTACACAACAACTGTTTGGTATTTCACTGACTGGGTTTTTGAGACTCTTCTTGGCAGTGGCAATGTTTTGTGCCTGACATACAAATGTATATAAGTATTGCTCATCCTGAAAGAACAAAATACTGTCCTTATTCCAAGAAATGTGAAAAGTTCAGACTGCTCATGTCAGCAGCAGGATTTGCATGATGTTGTTTTTTGTTATCACTGCTGCACATATTGTACCCATCCATGACCACACTGAACGTGGAAGTTGCAGTCTCCTGCTGCTCTGGGCTGATTGAAATGGTTCACAATGTTTCAACACTGTCTCTTTAGAGAGATTTTCCCCCTCTAGCTTCACATTTTACAGCTTGATTCCAGCTGTTCTAATGCTTAGTTCTCGGAGTCATTTGATGAGATTAACAGTTGACTGCACATCCTATAGAAACTGTGATACCATACAGAGAGTTTAAGACTTCATTGAGCTTATTCACCCATGAAGCATCACAAGCACAACCCACACAAACATCAGGAACTCATGCAAAAATGTAGTGGCCATACAACTACACATGGCACAAGGGTTTGTTGAATTACACCACCACTACAGCTTTAACATCATTCATACATCATCATGCATGCACAAACTCTCTCATCACTTTTGCTCTTAAAATAAAAAGAATCCAGATACACTAAAAATAAGAACATTCCTTCAGATCATGTAGCAGACACTAACTGTAAAAATTCAATTTTCTCCTTAAATGAGTGTGGTCTATGATCAGTACCAGTCAGATGTGCCAGGTGAAGGTCCTTTGCAAACTACAACCAGCTATTAAAATGAAATATGAAATGGTGTGGCTCCCTATGGGGCACAATGCCTTATACACTCTCCCACTTTCTCCTTTAATTAAAATTGCCACGGGACAAAGACGCCACCTGAGTTTTCTGTCTCCTGATAAGAACAGCTTTCTGTCCAATCATATTTTTCATGTAGGATAACAGTGAGATCTACAAATTCAGTGACCTGCCCCTGTTCTAATGTTGATCTTATGTACCATGTTATATATTGTGTAGTATAGTTAAAAATGCAACAATATCAACAATGTACCAATAAACAACTTCCTAGATATACAACTGTACTATACAAAATTTGTTTATAAATCAATGTAATCTAGCTAGCTAACAATGTCTGGAAGCTACTGAGCATTAGCTCAACTTTGGCTAAGACTGTAGATAGATAAAAAAAATTCAAGGTCAATTATACACTGACTGCTTGTGTTGTGCATAACAAAATATCAGCATATGTCATTTACATTATGCAAACGATTATACTGCTATTATTGTGGACAATATAGAAATTGCAATATAATAAACATATAATGAGACTAGCTTGGTTTTAAGTAAAATACACATACTAATGATATCCTCGACAGAGTGAATCCAAACAATCCAATCCAAAACAAAATAATTTATAATAATAAATCCAGTTAACCAAACCAGATGGTTTGGGATGACTTGGAGAGTGAGGAAAAACCAGCAGACAAGAATTCAACACTGGAAACTATTTCCAGCTAGTTGGAAAACCATTTAAGGTGACTACCTCATGAAGTGTGCCAACAGTGTGCAAAGCTGATGAGCCAAAAGGTGGCTACTTGGTGGCTACTTCATATTTTATGTGCTGAAAATAATAAAAAGAAAGAAAAGAAAGGAAAAGGAAATGAAGGAGAAAATGTGTCCTAACTTTTGATTGGTTAGTCAACTACGCAAATTGTCTTTTTGATGTATGCAAAAAAAAATACATAAAAAGAAGGATATTAATGTTCCAATGATACAACTCATGTTAATAAAATATTTCATCATTTTTATACAGATGAGGGCAACACAAGTGTTTGGTATTAATATGTTTTGTCCTTATAAATAAGCAAATAACACATGGCAGAGGTAAAAACAGGGAAATAAGGGGGGAGGGTTAATACAGGACTTATATTTGGCCAAAAACTCCAATCCCAACTGTCCAGACAGCAAATGTTGACTAAAGCCTTTTTGGTCCCTACTGTTGCTCTCTGACAGAGATGTGCGATACTGTATGTCGTCTAAGAAAATATCTTCACTGTTGCTTTACAATGTGCCAGCTGACATATCAAGTATGCCATATTGTTGTCGTCACAATACTAAAAAAATATTGAGATATAACCATTTGCCAATAACGAACACCCCTACTCTCCGATTGGCTGCTCAGACATCACAGTTTCACAGTCGTCAGCTCAGGCCATACTAGATCATAGACAAAAGTTTGCACTGTGCTCAAAATACAAAATTATGAACTCAACAACTGAAATGTAAGATAAGTAAATCAAAAGAAAGATAAATAACAATGAATAAAAGCTAATCCACAATGCCGCACTTAAATAAAGAAATGCATCATCAATCTAAAAACTATAAGGACGGAAACAAAACTGTATGCATCTAACACTGTGTCTGTCTTAAATATATTCCTGCACCACCAAACCAGAAGAGCCTAGTACATCCTATACATACCAATACAGTCCAAGAAGAGGTCTAATTAGCCCAATAAAGTAAAAGCATATGCACACATCACAGTAACGTTGAAACTGTATATTATCCCTTTGCCCCTTGGACACAGCAAAAAGATGTCTTTTTCCAAGCTGTAAAACATGTACGATGCATAAAATACATGTAACAAATTAAACACATGTAAAAGAAACACATTAAAAAAAATTCAAAAAATACTCTGTTGTGTTCCAGTGTGGAGCTCCAACAAGCTCCAACCAGCACTTCAAAAAGATATCATTATGAAATAACAATAAATGAGATGTTCCTGGACTTACTAATCAAGCAGAAACACATGAAATTCACTTACTAGTAAGAAAAATGTGAGCATACACTGCTGGCAGTGCTGGAGACATAGCATATTTATAGAAAGAAAAATGTAACATACTGTAAGAACTAGAAATACATGTTTTGTGCACACATCAGGAGTAGGTATATAACAACAAGGTGCATAGAGACAGTGACGTAGCCCTTTGAGGAACTGAAATGTAAAAGGTATGCATTGTTTTGCAAAAAAATGAAATAATCATAAAAATGTATTTGCAACTCAAAGTCAGAATTCAGAAAACTGAATATTTCTTTTCTTTTTCCGGCTGACATATGTGTGCTTTCATTTTGGGGCAGCTGCCATGCTGCTACTGTGCAAGCTCCACATAAATAAAGTTTATTTACTTAATTACAGGATGTTCAGTTTCAATACTCCGCAGCCTTTTTGGGTATTAGTGCTGTGTCTCTCTTCTCAGTAATAAAATTTCTCTTGTCACCCACAAAATCTACTTCTGCAGCTTGCACACGTGTACACTTCAACAGCATGAAGAGCTTTTTTTATTTTTTTGATATGCCTTCAATGCATAAAAAACTTGTCTGGCGCATGTGCAGTTGGTACACAGGCACTGCAGACAGTCCGTGTGGACGCACATGTTTTTGTATTTGTCCATAGGGTCCACTCTAACCTCTTGGACTGGAATGTAACAAAATTTATGTCACACATACTCACGTACAGTGGTTTTCAATGCTGGTCCTCAATATCATAAATAATCAGCAAATAGGTAGGACAGTGTGCCATGCAGATGCGAAAAAGTCAAAGCATGAATTTGCCTTAAGAAAGAAAGTGGTCTAGTAGCTTTTTTCACCTGAAAATGCACATTGATGTTTAATCCAAAAGGCAATCTCATTTTCACATCCTAACAATTAAGATACAGTGCTTTGGCAGCTGTTCTAAAAGAAGACAGAAAAGAGCAAAACAAAGATAAGCTTAAAACTGCGGTTCTGCTCTCCACAAAGTCATTAGGTCAGAGAAGTGTGGAGGATGGTCATCGAGGGCCCTTTAATAATGAAGAGCTTGTGTTCCACCGGGAAACACCGCCTACAGCAGACATTCATACCAAGGAAGCTATGGAAATGAAAGGTGTTGAGGTGCAGTAAGGTCCCAGCATGCCTCTGTAAGAAACTAGCTGGCTAACACTGCTTAAAGTGATAGCTGTTTGATTTGGCTGACAGCATTTTAATCTCAGACAGAATCAAACGCTAAGTTGTTTTTCTCATTTGTCATCATCTGAAAATCATAGAAACTGTCCAGATAATAGGCTGAATTTTGATTCCATGTGAAATCAATTGTGTAATCATTAACATCAATAAAGCCTAATAATTACTGAAATTATTAGACAACATCCGTATGTACTAAATAAGCCACAAAATAAAACTGCAACTAGAAGAGACAACCTGTACCGACAGGACACGGTGTGGAATTGGGCACACCAAACTACTGAGCAGATGCAAATCCTTTGCCTAGACTCAAAGGTTTCAAATAAATATCCCAATTTAGGTTTCAGTAAAAACTTAGACAGATGACTGGTAGCACATATGGTACAGTGGATATTCTTAAACAGCTAGCAGGACTGAATTTATGTCACAGAAAGATCAACAAGGCTTCAATATAAGGTGACACATTCATAAGCCCCCATCATAGTCAAGCTGACCTGTGAAATATGCTTCTTTTTACCACTACAAAAGCAACACTTACTCTTATTCCTTTCAGCATCACGTCTTTGACAATGAGGTAACTTATCAAAGCCATAAAAGGTTTGGCTTTTTTACAATAATTCCAGTGTTTCACCTAGGTTTACAGCTTCGGGGGGGCGGGCGCGCCTGGTATTTTTTCTTATTTTCCGACGCCCGCTCTGTGTGCGTGTTTTGTAAATGAATGAAACTCCACACTAATTAACTGGAATAGAGTTACAAGGAGGTGGTTGGGTGGATGGCAGGCCTATAATGTGAAGGACTGACAATCTGCGATACCGGAAACGGTGAGATTGGGTGGGCTTAGGTTTTCCGCTAATATAATGGTAGGTGAAACACTGCATGTAGTCTCAGGTTATTGCCAACATAGAGCACTGAACTGAGACCAGAGAGCTTTTTTGACACTATTGTCATATCCCTCCATGAATATAAAACTGCAGCCAAGAGACAGCTAGTTTATCTTCTTATAAAATTGTGGTTTTACAGGTTGCTATGTCCTGGACTGTTTTTGGTCAATGAAATGGCAAGGAAATCAGGGTGTAATGGATATGAAACTGTGCAGGCTTTGTGTTAAGGAGGCAACACTTTGTGTTATAGAAGTGGTAGCGTGAGCTGTCTGTCAACAGCAGCTCTGGGCATTGTGTGCAAGGAGTCTAGGTGATCTGTATTTCAATGCTCAGAGCCCGCTAGTGTATGAGCCCCTGACCCCACGTTGTCAACTGCCTGCCACCTCCTTGAGATGACATGGTGGGATGTCTAACTCAAACTATGCTTAGTTTTGTTTTCGAAGTGTGGGGATCACAAGAGTATAATTTGGCCCAAACATAATCTAGAGATCACACTGGATAATGATGGATAATAACCCTGAGACTACAGACCTCCCAGCCACATTCAAGTCAGCAGTATGGGAACATTTTGGTTATCCTGTGAAACAGAGGGATAGCAATCATGTCATACTGTAGAGAAAGCACACATAACCATTAACCTTTAATGAAAAGAAAAAAAAGTGTGAGTGTGAGGTATTTTTGGCTGGCTTTCCCACCATTTTCAATTTTTATGCTAAGCTAGGCTAATCAATTCCTGGTTCTTACTTTTTTATTTGATAAAAAGATATTGGTCACGTTTGATTCCAGTGCATTTAATATGTGTCTCTGCCTATGGTGATCCTATCAAATCAATGCATTGCTTTTTGTGACCACAATTACACCACTATTACTACTATTTTTAAATATCTATTTAGCCATTTCCCAGGTGTAAATCATGTCTCAAAAGTAAAATTCTGGCAGAGACATCACACTGAGCTCTCCTTGGGGATACAGTAACCGCAGAGATAAGCGACATGTCCTGTGTGAGGAGAGTCTGGAGTAGACAGATGCTGCTGTCTGACCTCTGATAACTGTGTCAGGGAGCTTGGCGTGATGGCAGAGAAATCGAAAAAGTGGTGCACTCAGAAAACTCAGGCTGCCTAGAAATGTCTCCACAGACTTCATTTCTGGATTACAGCTACTACATCAAAGACTTCAGGGAGCAAATATGCCTTGTCTTGACCGACTGCTATGAATGATGAATCAGAGCACCAAGGTAAATTTGAGTCAGACATGAAAATGTTGGTTAGCTGAACAAAACTAAGGTCAAGAGGAAAGTATCTAAAAACAAGAACTGTCATGTCAAGCTTGCCACAACTGATGATGACAGCCCTCGAAGATGCTCTTTTTACAAGGCAGTTTATTTTTAGATTTTTTTAAATGTGCTATAGTCGCATTTAAGAAGCTTCACAGCAAAGACTCCTGACAAGAAGACGTACTTGTCAGCATAGTTAATAGGCTGCTTTGGTGAGCTGTATCTCAGGAGAGGTCACTCAGTTATAGAAGCCACTTGTCAGGTAATTTCTACCTCTGCATAAGAGATTAGAAGAAGAGTCACATAGGCAATTACAGTTGTAACAATGTCTCACAACATTCAAGCACAAGACAGATCCTTCTTAATTGCTCCACAATATCTGAGGCTAATAACCAGGGGGCAAAATGTATCTGCTGTACATTTGATTCAGCCAAACTCATGAAACATGACATGACACACTTTAAGAACAATCACCACTAAACTCACACTATGTCATATTAGTCAACTTCATTACTAGACATAGCTTTTGATTTTTGGTAATCTGACATACTAATTAAAATTATATTTCCATAAACTGTAGCATTGATTAGTCTGTAAGTCACATTACTGAAAATGTATTCAAAAATCTATACTGTATTTGTCTGTTGTAATAATTCTATATTGTATTATACATATTATGTATATATGTAGGGCAAGCATAATGTCTTCTTGAACAATCTATGGTTCTATTTCAGTTGTAATACAATACAGAGGCTGCTCTGCGCACACAGAATATATATTTCCATGTCATTTCTGTCATTAATTTGTTCATTACCCTTTTGATTAAACATTTTACTATTGTCTCTACTTCAATCTGCATGAAAACTTGCACCCTTCAGCTTGAACAAACATTGCAACAAACATTTTTACTCTTATTGTATAATGTTATCCATCAGCAAGCATATCAGTGATCAAGGTTCACATATCAAGTTGCCACAATGCTTTGCACCCACTTTGCCACGGTTCTGTACCGACATCATGGATGTTATTTTTCTGTGGCTGTGACTGAAATACAGCAGCCTTAACTCAAGCTTCTATGTTTTTCTGTTTTCAAGTTAATTCTTAAGTTGTATGTCATGCTACTTTATTTCAGTCTACTGGTTTTTGATTAGTTAGATATCTTTCATCTCTTTTCTTTTTAAAACCAATCTATTACGATTAAGTGCAATAAATACACATTCTTTAATATGATAAGTAACAAAAGCTGCAAGAAACCTTTAAACCACAAAGGGAAACTGACACAAAGCTTGGGTGTTTCATTTTGATGCTTATCACTTAACTTTCTCATAAAGTACCCTATTTTCTCTATTAGCATGTCCTGATTAATGAGGATAAAGTGATTCTCTAATGATTGGAACAGATGTGGTGTCTCTGAGGGGGTGTGTATGCCACAGCTTGATTATGAAAAACTGTTTGGCTTCAAGAGTTTGAACTATCAGAGTTGACAAAGGTTCATTAAACATCAAATGTTTTTTCAAGAAAGAAAATCTCTGTAACTGCTCTTTAGACATCAATATGGGCCATCTGAAAATGTTAACTTCAGAAGCAAACAAACATGGAATAGCAATCATTACACAGCATTAACACCTACAGTATGTCAGCAAAACAACACTCATCTGTTGTTTTGAACACGTGCCCATGAATATTGCACATCAACTTAAATGTCAACTCAGCATGGAAAATAAGATTACAGAAGTACCCTCACTTGACAGTGATCAAAGATTTTCTTCACTTTAATATTTCCCTAAAATACCTTTAATAGCAAAAGTCTGTGCTGTCTTTTGTTCAGTTCACCCCACCTAACTGTAAAAATCACTTCACTAGAATTACACCTCAGATTTTTATCCACTAGAGGCTTTTAATTCCTTGGACGGGGATGAAAAGAGGAGCAGCATCGTAGAGACACAGAGAGAGAGAGAGAGAGAGGGAAAAAAAGCCAAGCACACAGACAAGCGAGTGCATATTAAAACAACAACAACCCTACACTGAGTATGTATGAAAAAGGTAATGTCAGACAATACGGCCATCTACAGTATTAATCTCACAAATGCGCCAGCCAAACAGAAACCACCTGCCCTTATTGGATTACATAAAACGAGTCAAGGTTTAAAAAATGTTTTGACCACTTCACTCACATATGTTGTCTCCTGTTAGAAATTTAACATTTTTGAAAAGAGCAACACTCTGCGTAATTGCTTGGTTGCATTTGAAATGATAAAATCACCAGATATTTTTTAAGGTATGCATTACATTTTAGTATGAACTCAGACATAACATGTTCAGTCATTGTCTAATGGCTGTGTGTCATTTTGTGCCAAGAAACTTCCAACAGCATCAGGTTCAGACTATACCAGACTATACTCCCTAAACCGCAAAAACATGCACACTTGTGTAAATAAACAAAAAAAGTGCAAAGATGCATTTTAATGATACACATTCATTTAGCAATTCCTCAGTGTACTTGTACTCTTTTTAGTTTTTCTTTACTTAGGATATAGTTCTTAAAATATTTGACACTGATTTTTAAAATATGAACCTGCCTATGACTCATCTTGTCTTGAAGAACGTGAATGAGAATGTGACTTCTGTGTGTAAGCCAATGACAAACTGCTGCATCTTGGTATAATCTTATAAACACAAATCTGGCACAACATTATGACCACCTGTACAATCTAATACAATTTTTCCAGTACATCAGCTCTGTCGACAATTCTATATTTACAACTTAATTTACAACTAATTTTTCTGTTTTTAGGTGGAAACTGTCAGAAATGTGTTAATTCTACTACATGTGTATTATTAAGGTCATTGTGGGAGGTGGAGTTGTACTAGAGTACGTTGTGTTAAAAGGTGTCTCTAATGTTAAGGCTTCTCTATTTACATCAAGCTAAACTTTAGAGACGCCTCTTAACATAACATACTGCAGTACGACTTCATCGCACACAGTGACCTTAATAATCCACATTTCAACTTAACTTTCAACTCAAAAACTAAAAAATTATAACTTTATAAATGTAGAAATCATGATGAAGCTGGATTGCCTTAGGTCTGATCATTTTACACTACAATTTGAAAGTTTATGGTCACTATGAAATTTCCTTGTTTTTAAAAAAATGATTTCTTTTTTTAATGGCAGTAGTATGAAAGGTTTAAACCAAATGAACAAATTAAAATCTAAATTTAAAATAAAATTCATAAAAAGCAAAAATGATAAATTGATGTCTGAATCTTCAATTGATGTACACAAAATATATATTATATATTATGTGATAAGTAAGTAAGCCTGTTACTTCAAGTAAAAAAGACATTGGTATAGTCTCCGCAAACCTAATTTCCTTTCTATGTACAATAGTTACTGACACACGATACATATTCTGTATTGTTTATGAGGTTGATTTTGGACACCATACCTATGCACAACCTCTTTTGTAATTTGAAGGGAGCTTGTGTTGTTGTTTTGTCCAGTTAAAAATAACTGTAGTGGGTTCATAAATTATTCAGACTAAGACTTCATTTGTTGCGTCTTTGCTATGGTTCATTTATTGATTTCATTTTAAAATTATACAAATGCTTTTGCCCATAAATGTAAACTCAAAAAAATCATACAGAATTTACAAAGATGGCTGCTGATAACAACAAAGATCATTTTTGGCTATTCAGACCTTTAGTAGGAGTAGGAGTGCTTAACAGCTTTGAGTCTTTTGGTAAGTCTCCACAAGCTTTGCACAGCTGGATTTAGGTGGTTTATCCCACACTTCCTGGTAGATCCTCTCAAGGTCCCTCAGAGTGAACTGCCTTCTTCAGATGTCTTCACAGCAACCCAGTCTTCCAAAAATTATTTTTCTATAACTAAACTGCTATCACAAATACATTTTTATGGGGAACTAAATGGATAGTCGATTATGTTTGAACATAATGAACAAATGTTCACAATTCACAACAAATTGCTTATACGGCAATGTATTTTAGTTGGCTAAAATATCAAATATACAGCATGTCATTTTGTTTTTCACAAAATATGCAATGTTGCATTAGAACATCAAGTGTGATGTTGTGATGTTAGTATCACAAGTATTTTTATGGCTGGGTTCATGCACTTACAGCACTGGGTTAAGGTCAGGAAAAGACTGAGGGCTGGGTTATAAAAGTTGACACTCTCACAATGTTTGTATTAAAATTTAACCCCAAAAACACAAACTATATCTTACGCTAACTAGTATTTTTCTTGGCAAAACTTGGCTTACAGGGGACTCTGGATGTGATCCCAGGTCTCAGACCTGCATATTTGTCAGTCCTGTACATTATACTCCTTTTATCCACCCCAACCACCTTCTTACATGTCACTTTCAGATAATAAATGTAGTGCATCATTCATTCAAAAAGTATGTTTCACTTCAATATAATGATTAAGTTCACTACAAAAAGATTGTTCCAAACATGATTGTTCCAAACATGCTATATAGGTTATCAGTCTCCATGGGGCCACTTCATCATAGACCCAAGATTGATGGTTGTCCTTCTGGCAAGTTTTCCCATATCTGCAAAGGACATCTGAAGTTCTGTTGAACTTCTGTTGAGTGATTCTCAGGTTCTGGGTCACCTCCTTGACCAAGGTCCTTCTAGTCAGTCTACTCAGTTTGGCTGTTAACAACAGGAAGAGTCCTGATGGTTCTAGTCTTCTCTTTCACAATTATTGAGGCCACTACATGCTGTATCAATTGTACGGCCTTGTATACAAAGGTGTGTTTGTTTCAAAATTATGTCCAATCATTTTGGCACTGATAAGACTCTAATCACACTCTAGACAAACTTCAAAAGCCATCACGCAAGATGCACCTCACAGCAATACAGGGCTGCAAAAGGACTTGTAATGAATTTTTTAATAAATTTGTGAAAAAATTAAAACTAAAAATATGTTCATTATATATTATATTAATTGATTATATATTAGCATTTTTATCACAGAATTAGAATAATGTATTCATTGTTACTAATATAAAATTATTACCACCAACAATTTGATGCCCTTGTTGGCAAGAAATGGTGGTATTTTACAAAAAGTGAAATTACTTTTCAAATGGAGAGTAATGTTGTGACTGCAGCTAAACCTACTGTTGAATTCTCATTCTTGTTCTTGAGTTCTGTGTTAAATTTAAATAAAAACTTTTCTCATCTGAGTAAGACGTACCAGCGAGAGTTTTACATGTGAATGAATCAGGAAGGACACAACTTATTTAAACATTTTGGTAATGTTGTAGGCATGTAAAATCAGGCAGAATGTAAATACAAGTAGAAAAATTGAATTAATAAAAATGTGTAGAAAAAAATCTAAGTATTTTTTTAAAATGTAGGCCATCATCTTCAATTGTTGACATGTACAAGGCCACAGAAGCAATTAAAAGAATGCACTTAGAAATTTTAAATCTGACTAAATCCAGTGGCATTTTTTTTATTTCTCTGGAGTTTTTTTGAGGCCCTTATCGCGCACCAAGTAGTGAAAGATACCTGTGACAGCCGAAATGTTTGAGGTCCAAGTGCTTAATCTCTGGTCTCTGCTACGGAGCACTGAGGCAAATCACCAAAGCCAGAAGGGAGTGACTGCATGCATTTCAAATCAGCCGACACAAGAAATGGAACGGCAGAAACCCATGTAGCATGAGCCACTGCTCTAATCGTATCAAAGACTTCTACAAACAAACACGGGTGAACTGTGATTGATGGGAATGCAGTTAATAGGACTCCCAATCCAACACTGTGTGAGAGGGGAAGGTGGCGGGGACCAGAGATCAATAGCAGCTCGGAAGCATGTTAGAGAATCATACTGAATCAGATTGATGACAGCTGGTGGTGATGTATTTGGCAATCTAATTTTAACACAAAGTAACTCAGTGATAGCGCTGCCACAAGACTGAACTCAATCCTCGTGGGCCAAAAGTATCACAGCTGTTCAGAGTGAATTTCGTTTTTGCTGCAGGTGTAAGTTGGACTAGCGGTGCTGTTTTATCTTTGATATTCAATTCTTGCGTTATGCCATGAAAGTGCATTAAATTATTAATCCATAGTGGCAATCTCACAAATATTTTAGGCCCAAAACTCTTTTAGTGCACTGTCAGTCTTGGACATACACTTAAACCCAACTCCTCTAAATTGATACTGAAAAAATCTGACTTGTGCAGCCCAAGTTTTCTGTAATGTGTGTGTCTCTAATGTATATGTATTTCTGTATGTGTCTGTGTTTACATGTTGCGATATAGCACCTATGACTTTGGTGACAAAAATGTTGGTACGCTTAGGAAGCTGTCCTGCATATTTAATAAAGACCATGTCAATCTGTTTTTTCTAATTCTTGTTATTAGATGAACTATTCTGCTGTTCTTTAAAATGCAAGGACTTGTGTGAGTGACTAGAAACTAAAGAGAAGAGAAGAGAAGATATATTCAGTTCTCTGGATACCTGTTATGAAAATTCTGCATTATTACAGAGGCGTACATTAAAATGGAACACATCAATGCCTCAATATTTTGTTTATTGCGCTATGCACCAATTTCTCTGTTAAGATGGGCACAGCATCATCAACTAGGCTTAGGTTTGCCTGCTGAATGAAGCTTGTTGGGGGATGGATGAATCCCTCCCCTGTTCTGGTTTACTGAGCCAAGTCTGCATGACGGGGCCCTGAGCCTTCAGTCTGTGCCAGGTGGCAGCTGGGAGAGAGAGTCCCCAACTAGGCTTCAGCAGCCCTAACTCTGGTCCTCTGGCCAGCACCATTGCCACGCGGGGCTTGACACCAACACTTCTGACCTGCCGATTGGTCATGGGCAACTTGCAATATCCAATTTGTCTGAGCATCTGCCCTTTGTCCACAATTTATTTGGTCAGCCAATAGATTCCCATGGTGGTTCCCACCATTCAATCAAATCACTCTTTTAAGTTTATGCTAGACAAGTATTTTTTTTCTAAATTTCTCTGAGCTAGTGACATTCAATCACAGAGTGGTCCTGCAACACAGCAGAGCATCCATCTCCAGTCTATTCATATAAATTTAATTCTGCTGTGTCTGGTATATACCAGGACTTGTTCTCCACCCTCAAAAAATGATGAATCCAATCTTCAAAAACTATTAATCAGAAAAATGCTTGTTGCAGGGACTGGGCCACAGACTCTGTGTATACAAGCTCATGTATTAACTAGAGGATCTCCACATTGCTAGTTTAATACTTGGAACTGAGCATGACAAAAATAACACAGCTTCTCAAACAACAATAAGCAAACTCCTCATGAAAAGTGTATTGCTCCCTTTGAGGG
Organism: Helostoma temminkii; assembly: GCA_900302695.1. Classification (NCBI taxonomy): domain Eukaryota; kingdom Metazoa; phylum Chordata; class Actinopteri; order Anabantiformes; family Helostomatidae; genus Helostoma; species Helostoma temminkii. The sequence goes on from OMLM01001128.1 coordinate 27,678, forward strand.
CTACCTCTTCACCACCGCTCACTCACAGAAAATGACAACCTCTTAACTCCTTTTAAATAAACACCGTCCTTTTTCATGTTAACTGTAATGGCCCATAACACAAACACAATGTGTCATTTTGTAATTTAAGGGATTACAGTGAATGACAATAAAACAATAGAAACACATCTCCACCCAGTTGATTTAGGTCAGTCAACAGCATGCCAGCCATCAATTCAATCAATTAAAAGACCTACAATAAGTTCCTTAGCAAGGATACAGACATTGCATATGTGTAATAAAAACACTAGCTAGTTAAGTGTAAGATTAAACTATAAAGTGGTGCAGTTAATACTGCAGCTTTTTTTTCCTGTATATATCTGATTGGTGCTCTACATGACCTATTCTCAGGAATGGCCCCTGCACTGTTGGTATTTATATGTCTGAGGGGTTCACAACTCCTCACATTAACCTGATGTTAAATAGCTGAATAAACAAAAAGCAACCTACAATTTCAGTTCATTTAGGTTACTCTAAACAAAATGGATGAATCAGGTGACAGCAACAGTATCATCTGTACAACAAAGATCCACTACTGTACTGAGCGTCTCCACCTGCTGGGAACACAATGCAACGTATGGAGCATCTCCGTAGGTGCTGCTTTGCTAGAAAGATGTTTGCTTAAATAATTTCAGGCAGCTTTACCTGTTACTGTCAACTACTGTGTCATACTGTAGTTGCACAACGCACGGCGGAGTTCTGCCCCGATGCCCACACACACACACATACACAAACACACACACACATACTTCAACTGTTACAAGTGCTGGTGCACACATAGGATGGCAACACCCATCATTGTTCCC
>OMLM01001128.1:28542-47296 GCA_900302695.1 Helostoma temminkii
TCAACTACTGTGTCATACTGTAGTTGCACAACGCACGGCGGAGTTCTGCCCCGATGCCCACACACACACACATACACAAACACACACACACACACCACATCATTCTCTCCCTCACTCTCTTCTTTTGTATGTATAGTGTACATAACTAGTGAATGGCAAGTGGCTAAGCCAAGCTCTGGTATTCAACCCTGCAAGATTAGTCTTCTCTGAGTTATTGAGTCATCATTCACATTTTAAATTATGTAACATCTAATTTGAAACCCAATGCCACCCACATAATTAAGTCTATCCAGAACAACAACACAAATAGATCATCCGGGTCAAAAACGTTGCTCCTCCTTCCATGGGTAATCAATGCCACAAGTCAATTTACAGCCAATGGATTTCACAACCTCAGACAATCTATTGCTGATTCAATTGCAGCCTATTAAGACCGTGAGAGGTGCTATTGAAGGTGACACTATCAAAATCCAATGGCTTCATTCAATAACTTTGTTCTACAGGAGTGAGCTCCACAATCATATTGTACTCTATAATGAGACGTGTGGGGGCTGGTTCACTGCTGCCTCCTGTAGCTTGAGGCCACACTTCAGCTGTGTCCTGAGGAAGATGTAAGAGCTCAATGATAGCAACACTTAGCTGAAATCACTGGATAGATGTGTCAGCTGCTTTAATGTCTTTTCATAGCTCATAAAAGACTGAATGCAATCCCACAAAAAATGCTGTCCAAGCACTTCCCTCACAAAAACATCAGAAGACCTGCAAAGACTAGTATGCTGTTTAAAGTACATCTGGGAAAAAATAAACATTGAGGTTTGGTAACACTAGTGCTTAATCTGCTCATATACAAACTCAACCTGACCTTCTCCATGCGTTTTGAGCTGACTGGCTGTTCTGATGACTCATCTGATTTTCCAGCCGGAGAGACTTGTGAAGCAGCACTCAATAAAAACACCTGGAGTGCAGTTTAAATGACAATAATGCCAATAAAAACACCAACCAGTGCCCACTCCAAAGGTTTTGCACCGCTGACTTCTCTCCCAGTGCTTACTGCATCATCTCCTATTCAGCCCACCCTCTCCTTTATCCAGTCATCTACACTACACATTTACTTTTCCAGAACCAGCCTTAACTGGAATCTACGTGTGGTTTCTTCAAACACTAGGTGAAGACAGAATGGCCGGGTGAGTGTGGGCCACCTTCCGTTCTAGAGGATCACCTTTTGCTGAGATGGACACATTTGCTGCATGTCAGAACAGGATGTGGACAGAAAAAGGAGCTACAGAGGAAGCCTTGCAGCCATGGTGCTCATTTTGTGTTAATACTTTCCAGAAAAAGTCATAAAACAGCTATGAAAATAGAAATCAGTTCAAACCTTTAAGGTGAACCGGTCAACTACCCAGCAGTTCTCCGGTAAAAACAACATCCTTCATATAACACCAACTCAGTGATTAGTGTGCATGTCTCAGAAAGACCTCTGGACCACCAAAACAGTATGAATTTTTGGTTTAGTGTTGCTAAAAGCAAGTGATTTACATAATCTCCATTTGGTTGCAATTTATGATGTCCAACTGCAATTTAGTGACCAATTTCCTGCTTCCAAGCTATCTATTAAATGAGTAAGCATACAATGGTGACATTAAGTAGAGTGAAGATTTGTTTAACTCAGCAGCACTAAGGAAGCAGAGATATAGATAGAGGAGTGGAGACGTCAGAGATTATTAATACCCAAATCCCTGAATTACAGCATGATGCTATTACACCAACAGTCTGGCTTTGATTACAGTTATTACAGAGATTCAACAGAATCAGGACAACTGGTAACTCTGAAGGTTAAGGACATTTGTGCCTAAGAAAGGTTCAGAAGTGCTAGTGTTTGCACTTGTAGAATTTAATTAGTCCTGGTGTCTGTATTACAAATGCAGCCACGTGCAGAGAGAGATGCTCTGGTGGCTCGAGCCCATGTGATTTCTCAAATTAATCAAAGGTGCACCTCTCAGCATTAATTAACCTTCTTAACCTTACTGTTAGTCTTGGCCATTTTCTTCCTATAACTGGTGCAATAAAAAATACAGACTGTGTAATTGGTATCAGTTGTTTCAGCACAACATGCGCTGTAACATGTTTGCTGCAATGAGTGCAGCTTCACAATACACAATATAAGGTTGCAACTAAGAAACAAAAGAAACAGTGAAGCAGGTTGTGGCATTTACCAATTTCCACTGACAAAAAACTGTGTGCAAATGTTTGCATTAGTTACAGCTTTAGTTTGCTGCTTGATTTTACTGAAGGTACAAATTTTAATTTCAGAAATTTATAAAGTTGTGACTATGTATCTCTTAACAGTGTCTACCAGGGATATAATGAATTTGCATGTAGGGGGAAAAAATTCAAATAAGCACCCTACCGATAGACATGCTTCTTTTGCATTTGAGCCTCTACCTCTGCGAACTCTCTGCACGTCCCTGCATACATGGAAACATGACTTGTAGTCGCCTAGTACAGGTCAAATTCCAAACACTCTGTAGCCTACATTTCCTATAATACAACTTTATAAAGTTGATATCCCACACACCCTGATTACATTGCCAGGCTGTGTTTTCTGACTTTAGCAAGCTCTTCCACATCCACTGCAGAGATTTACTCAACAATAACAACAATTTTCTATCATTAAACCTTATTAAACCAATCTGATTTCAACAGGGAGCATAAAGATCTAAATGATATCGATAATATAATTTCCTGTGCCCGTATTAAACTAAAATGTGTAAAATTTGGGTTTGTGGCATGTGCATCTTAATCAGATTGCTGAAGATAAATCACATTGTGAATTGTTTTTGTGAATGCAAAGGCAACAAAAAGTTATGTGAAATCAAGAAATGTATAGATGTCATCCTCTACATTAATCTGTACTGGTCAAAATATTGTACATTGACACAGAATGGCTTCTCCATTATCTAGTGTTTCTGTGCTGGTGTTGCTGCATGCACACACATCCACATTAAGACACACAGGAACTTACATACACCTCAGAGACTCTATCTCACTATCTCACTTAATTAGCTCCTAAATGCAGCCTTTCCTGGATTAGTGAATGGACCTATCTCTGTCTCGCACTATACTATAATCTTTTTAATGGGGTATACATTTCAAACAGCCTTGGGCTCTTTATGCTAGATGATGCTTATCTGACACTGGGGTCACTGTCTAAGATCAAGAATATTTTGACTTTAAAAAATATATCATAAATAAGCAGCACTGCAGTGTGTCTACACTCCTCAAGCCTATTGTTTTGTCCGATCATCTGCCTGGTCAGCCTGCTCAGTGTTACATGGACTCAAGTGATAATGAGTGGAACACAGTGGAAGCATTTCAAATAGACAATGCCGTTCTATGAATGAGCACTGGAATTGTTTCAGATTCATGCAGAGAAAACCACGGGCTTACTATTTGGCATTCAACGTAACAACGCTGCTACCACAAAGCAAATTCATTTCAGACTAATTAGGCTAACAACCAGCTTTGGTATTGGAAGAAATAAGAAATGCTTTTATCATAACCGTCCATTTAGACACAGCTAAAGCTTTCATTTATTCTCAGTGCACAGGCGGCAGGCAGAGGAGCAGGACACACTGGTATACAAAGATGCATTTACTTTCAGCTGTGTGTGTACGTGTGTGTGTGTATCTCATCTTAACTGCTTCTCAATTTAAATATTGCTCTTCTAGCCCAGAGCAGACAATATGATGGCATGTGACTCACTTTGATTCAAACTACATTAATAAAGTTTGGGGCTACAAAGCAAACCCGAACTCCAACTGTCTTTTAAAATTTCAGGTGGGTGTTTTCTTTCTCCATCCTCTCCTCTCCTCTCCTCTCTTCATGGGACAAATTCATATTTTCATTTCATGCACAGAGAGAGGTAAACAGTGCTTTTTCTTGCCTACTGTGATTGCCAAGCTAACTCTGGGGGACAGTCTCACCACAACCCAAGCAGATTTGACACTCATTGCTCTGCTGAAGAATGATAAAGTGAGTGAACTATGAATTCCAGGCAAGTAATCAACGGATGTAGATGTATAATGTTTCACACAGGCAGTAATTTATGCTTTCTTTTGTTATTAAAATGCTTTGTGTAACTGCCACCCTGCAGAGCCCATAATTCAACATCTAGGCTCAAATGGCAGTCAGAAAAAGTTATGCAGGCAATTTAAACTAATATAAATTGTGAAATAACTATAAACTACAAATATAAAAGTTGAAATATAGCCTAGACATAGAGTAAGACATAAGCAAACTAATTACATATTTAGTGTAATTATGCATGCTGTAGATTTATTCTTCTTTGAGGATTCATATTGTATAATTATTCAATTTGTGCAATATAGACCTCTGTGAATGGAACTGTTGAGGCTCTAAACCGGAAATATGCTTAAATTATATTCGACAAAAATAAAGAGCCTAATAGTAGAAACGATTTCGATCTTAACAATCCATCTGACACCAGAAAAAGAAATACATCCAGACAGACCGCACAGCCCGGGTCCACAAATGCTGTAATGATGTGACAGGATTCAAATTCTGACACGAAACAATCAATATGCTGCTTAGAAATGACTTGGCTGACATCACTATTAGGTTGCACCCCACACTGTCGGTTTGATCGTGCACAGTCCTATCAATTGAGTCTCCCTGCGATGTTGCGATCATCCCACGGGAGAGATACAGCCGTGGGAGAGACAATACACACTTTGGCACAGGGATATTTTCACCTGCTGCACTCTAGTGTTTCGCTGCTACGCGCCTGCAGCCAGCCCCGCTGAATCTGTATTGGCTCCCATCAGCCTCAAGACTGTTCCTCAAAATGCTCAAACGCAAGAGCTGTGCAAAATGCACAGGGTAAGCTGAATGAGTTGCTATGAAGGTGCTGGTGTTACTTGGGGTTTATCAGCCGGAACGCAAATAATGAAGCTCCTGAAACGTAACATAAAACAGATGCAATGTCTAATTAAGCATCGTACACAGACAGAAAAGATCAGTTCTACAGTTAGGGGTCACCAACTCTTTATCATTCATGAACGGTGCCTGTTAGGAAAAACTGCAATTGCACATTTGGCGCCCGCAACAACACCGGACTGTACTAAAGCCAGCCCGCGGTGCTAAGTTTCATCGGACTGCGCATTCCCGACGGCCCCGTTCCACCTTACCTTTCTCCTCGTCCGACACTGTCGAGGGCTCGGCGCACGGAAATAATCCGGAGAATAGGGCTAGAAAGGCGAGCAGAAAAAACTCGGACATGTTTTCGGAGAGCGGGCTATAAAGAGCCACGGTGCTTCTCCTGGTCCTGCTCCTGGTCCGGGTCCAGTCTCCCCCTCCACCACCACCCGGTTGTCGAGCGCCGTTATTCGGTGATGTCCAGCGGAACCAGTGCGTAGAACAGTGCAGCGCTCCCCCGGCTCCCCAACACATGCACACCGCCGCTCTACACAGCGAACAGACGCACTGGAGACGCCAGGAGAGATGAGAGTCAGAGGCAGAGGGACACTGGGAAGGCGGGGTAGGAGTGTAGAAAGAGGAAGAATAAGTACGTTTCCTGTCTGTTCTCAGTGATTAAATGCTGTCAAGGTGGCGCAGCTCCTGAAATTAATCATAATTGGTTAGCTCTGTAGTCAGTGGAGTGGGTGTCTGTCTCCGGTCCGGGGGTGTTTTAGAAGAGGAACCAAAGAAGTCTGAGAATGAGATGAGGAATGACTAATCTCAAGTACACTGTGCAAAATTATCCAAAACCTCTGCATATACAGCTTATGCATTGTGGTGCAAATATGACATTAGACACTGCTGAGCTGTAAGAGTTGTTTAGTCACTTGAAGGACACCTCAAACTGTCAGCCAGTGGACAACCACACATAGAAACTGCAGTCAGGTTTAAAACATCAGGGACACCAGACTACTGAATGTGGCAACAACTCAACACAGCCCCCTTAACTCTATATTATGAAGCTCAATCATGTTTGTGTCATGGTATTTTAACAGTTCTTTGGCTTAATGCACCAGCTGTTCAAGAGGTGCTACTGTGTACCCAAGGCATCCCATTGTTAGATATTTAGAGAAGCTACTATCATGTGAAGAATAAGAATAATTAATCACTTATGCTGCTGCCTTTGTACATTATGGCCCTTTGATTATGTTTGAGAAGGGAAAACAAATAGTGGAATGGAAAAAAACCCAGTGACTCAATATGGACTGCTGAGATAAACTTCCCTTTGGTCAGCCATTGCAGTCTGCTCCATTCTGGCATCTCTTGTTGTTTTCTCTGAAGAATAATAAAGTAATGCATATATCTGACGCAGCTGACATGCCAATAATAAAAATCTATGCACTGATCACATAAATATATGTGTTTTTTGTTTGTTTGTATTTAATATAGGCCTATTATATAAAATATTCCTGCAATTCCTGCAAAAACTACAATGACAGAAAAGTAGTCAAATTTTCCTGTATTACTTCTCTTAATATCAAGACCATATGTTACATGGACCATGTGGTAACCCACAACACAGGTAAGTAAAGTTATCGGAAAGAGTTATAGCTTGAAATTTGTACTTTTCTAAAGGCACATGTAACCATGTATATAGAGTATAGAATTAAATATATAGAATTAGTCAATTCATTGCAAAACACATTTAGTAAAGGCTTACTGTTTGCATGATCACTCTTGTTGTCATCAGCCATTCCCACTCCTCACAAGTTTCACACTGTACCTGTGAGATTTATGTTTTAGTGACATTTGTGACAGTCCATGGACTGAAAATCTCTCGAATTGCCACAGTATCATTGTCACATTCTACTTTGTAGATAAAATTCCCTTGTACTGTGGTTTGTTCTTTGTGGCTATAGTCGCTGTGTTACTGACAGTGCTGTCTGTCGCTGCACTCACAGGTATAAGAGGAATCAGTAGCAGAATGCCATTGTTTGGTAAGGAAGCTGCATCTGAGTAGACTGTGAGAGAACTCCTGAAAAGCAGGGTGGCATAGCATTGCACATAAGTGATGGGAGAAAAAAGTGAGCCGAGGACTGAACGAAGCAGGCAACTGTAAACAGTCAAGAATAAATGTTGTTGAAGATCTTTCTGGAAGGACTAAAAAAAACTGAGGTGGCACTGTTTTTTAACTGAAAACGTAAGTCAATTTGTGAAAATAGTCGCTAGAGTACAGACTTATTGGCAATTATTTTTCAAGTAATTACATTGGACTCTACATTAAAAAAATCAATAACTGCTAACAAATGTAATTACAGTATGTAAATAATGGTTTCCGCATTGAGTTTCAAAGTTCATTCATGAGTTTGGAAACAGCATTTGACCAAACAGTTGGCAAGTGCCTCTACTGAATAACGAACTCACAAAGTGAGAAGGAAAGTCGCACTTCAATGAGAACTGAGCAAAAATCTTCTACTGATGAAGATCATGTGATATGACAGACAGCTTAGAACTACTACTAAATGGTGAGATTGTTTTGCCAAAAGCTTTGACAAATGTTATTTATTCATTTAACATTCAGGTTAGAGCTTAAGAACAAATTAAATTCATGCGACTGCAATGTGCTTTTTACATCTAAGAGGTATTAGGTCTGACTTCATAAAAAAACAAGATGTGACGGTCAATCAGTTATTAACACTAGCAGACCTTCGCAGGTAAATGGCATCATGCAACCTTGTGAAGACTGTTGAGAGCCCATGGCCTTGCTATAGAATGCTACAGTCCAGTAAAATCCCTCTGTAAGCACTCTCTTAAAGATGGTTTATCTTCATTAATTTACTACACGTGGTGTAATGCTTTTAGCAATGAGAATTGACTGCTAGCTATTAAAAGATCTAATACTAATAAATAAAGACTTGTGCTAATGAATTCAGTAAGCATAGTCTGTTAATAGCCATCTCTTAACCCAATTGAAGGCAGAAATTGAAAGCTGTAAACTTATATCTAGTCACATACACCATTTAAATGTGTGTAATAAATGCATACGATACAGCAATATGTATTTATTATCCACTGATGAAACAAGCTGTTAGTGCTGCTCAAAAAGAGCAGCCATGTCTTGTCACGTTGTTATGAATTCATTAAGCAAAACATTGTTTAAGGTGTCAAATAAATGTATCTTAGATTAGATGGCAACATGCCTAACTTTCATGCGGAACAATCTGTCATGTTTCATTATTGAGTTGCCACAAAAAAATGAGAATGTCCAAGTCTTCAAGGACATTTCACAAAGTATCTGGTATTCATCCCTGCCAGGATTGTACCGTTTTCTGCTTCTCGAAAAAAAAAAACAAATGCAACAACAAATGAATATTTTTATGAGGCTCTCATATTTTTCTTTGAATGCTGTGAGCAGAATGCATTTTCCACTGCAATCATGGTGACTACATTGTGACTGAACTGCTTCAACTTTTTCTGATCATTATAAAGTGCTCTACTGAATGATTCATATGCAGTAACACTACAGCTGTTAGCTGTGAATTTGGTGTGCTTATCTGCCTTTTCTTTTCACCTTTACCCTTTATTAGCAAAAGTCATCCACCTCTACACAATCACATCAGCTAAAATGTAAAACCCATGTGGCAAACTTGAATGTTGTCATGCACAAGGGAGCCGTGCACCTGTCGATTATTGAGGAGTAATGCTCAGCTTTGTGCAGCAGCCTTGTGTTCAGTGCAGATGTGTCAAAGGGAATCAAGAGCTACTAGCAGTCGCACTACTGAATGGCAGATACTATGGCAGCCTAATAGGTCACTCATGCATTGCGTGTCACTCACTTGCAGTACAGGTCTTGACATACAAGACTGGATGGGGCCTGTCCGCCTGTCAGGAGTAGACATTGACATGCAGCTACACAGTTGCATAGCACAAACCCCAAGTAACCTTGGGGTTGTACAGCCATGTGAAGCGATGCTCTGTGGGTTGTTTTCTAGCACTGAACTCCTGACATGAGTGATGGCACTGCCACTCGCCACACCACTTTTCGCACTGCAGCCAGCTCCACTAGCGCTGGAGTGGCGGTGCCGTTCCCCAAAATTAGCAGCAGCAACTGACCCTGCTTGACCCTGTCATAGTTGCATGCTCATTATCTGGCTAATAGTGCTGCTACTGTGGTTTCAGCTCCAACTCATAGCTTCAGCATTCTTCCCAGCTGCTTTGCTGCAAAATCCCCTCAGAAGTCAGAAGCACTTTCAGAAAATAAGGAAGGAGCAAAGATTAGTTTTGTTTCATTTGACAGTCTTTGAAAAGCAGGAAATGCACTGAATGATGTTGCGAAGGGCGAGCACAGTTTTCTGCCAGGGCCAGAAAGTGATGAGGATCCACGGGTGCTCCCCAGGGTCTCTATGCTTGTTAATCAAGCAGTGGGACGACAGGCCATTTGCTGCATGAATCACTGCACTCTCATCATGCTGACAATTACTTGCAGTTTTTTTAAAAGGCGTATGTAAACTGCACCTTTGTCGCTCTGTGTCAGGGTAATGTGAGGGTAAAGCTTTTTCATCTGTGTATGTTTCGGTGAGATGCACTGCCATCAGACTGATTTAAGAGTCTTCACTCACAGCCAGTTGGCCATAACGAAAACAAGTGTGTTTTTTGTTCTTCCTCTAGCCTTTTTTTGGCTAGATATTACTCATTTGCTTCATAAAACAAGTCCATCAGCAGCCAGTGTTAATGTGAACAAACGTGCTATTCTATAAGACTTGATTGTTGCTCAATGCAATTTCATGCACATTTCAAAGGAGATGAACATCACACATTTTATTCTCACAAATACAGAGCTGTAATGTCATTTCCTGTGCTTGTTCTAAGCTGTTTTAGGAGCAATTTCACCAAAGCAATTTCAAGTTAATTGCCTTTGTGTGGAAATTAAAAAAAGAGGAAGAAGCTTCCCCAATCTGTATTTATTCATGAGTGAAGGACAAACCCTGGACCTGTAAGAGAGGAACATTAGGAAACAATGACTATTTTGAAAATGCTATATTTTTTCTTCTATTATTACTTTCTGTTTAAATGCATTTTTGAAATTATACCAACACACTTTATCAACCTCAAGGGAAAACAAACAAGCAGGCACACGCTCACACACATTCAAAGGCACACTCTTTTCTGTGGGGGGCAATGCACTGATATCTAACTTACTACTGCCATCTAGGGATACACAAGAATTCTGTTTAAGAACTGCTCGATGTGTTCATCATAGTCACATTGGGGCCACTACATAATACTATACTAATACTAAATAATGCAACCTAGAAACAACAAATAAGAAGTACACACTTTTTATGATCTTATCTTCAAATAGAAATTCTTTGCCAAGTAAATGAAGTCGTGTTCATTCACCATTACTGTAAGCAGTCTACTGGCAACAAAGCCCACATGCTGTCTGTCCATCTCTGTATGACAGTTAAAGTCTTTCTCCTTTGCAATATTTTGTGCTGGTTCCCAGTGGACAGCAGAGTTGGATGAGCCACAACACAGACAGAGCAGCTCGCCATCTCTCTCGTCTCACAGCTCGAACCCACTCCTACTGAATAATGAACCCAATCTCAGTTCTGCCTCAAGGGGGTTGGACCTCAAAGCCACCCTCAGCTTAGTGCAAGGCTTTGTTGCCCATATGCATGTGCAGGCACACACAAGCACGCCCTCACAAATTCCCACTCACTGTCAGTCTTTGCTACCGCAAGTAGCTTTGTGAAAAATGCTTCACTGATTGGCAGCAGAGAGAAAAAAAACAGAGCTGGTAGACATAGAAGGATCGTGATGGTTTCAACATGGAGGAGGGAGATAGGGAGGCGGCAGAGCAGAGGTGGGGAGGTTGGAGTGTGTTTGTGTGTTTGTGTGTCTGAGCCGGAGGGGTTCAATAGCAGTTTTCCAGCAGTTCGACTCCTTGTACCTCCAGGGGTCCACGTTAAGTGTTTCTACTGAGGAATGAGAAGAAGGATTGGAAAGGATGGGGCAGTTGTTGCATGGTGGTGGACACGTGAGGTGTGAGATGAAAGAAACAGCCGCTGGATACAGAGCTAATGAATGGCCACACTTCCCATCCGTGATTAAGATTTAAGAGGTGTGAGTAGGTAGAGCTGAGGGGGTTCGGCAGCACTGGTGAGTCAGCTGACCTTTCAGAAAGCCCTTCACCTCACCAGGCTTCACACTGAGACTATTAACCACAGGAATATGACAGCTTTCCATTAGATTTAGCATAATTACCCAAGACACGAATGAAATATGTGGGCTGTAGTGCGTAGCATCTCAAAAACAGGCATCCACAACCTAAAAATTTCACAATGTCAGAGTGTGAATCTGATCACGGTGCATAAATATACACAGTCTGTTTCTGCGGCACTGCTAGTACATTTTAGTGACCTGTGCTTTTTATTTTCTCGGTGGGCAGCCATCGTGTGTCTCTAACTCACAGTGACAGATCCACTTCATGGTGCTTCTTTTTACAAGCTGTGGCAGCAGGCCAACACACACACGCGCACGCAGAGACACACACATACACACGCACATCTCCTCAGCAACATCTAAATAGGTAATTATCTGACTTGTAGGAGTGGGAAGGTTGCAGCCAGTATGTTCCAGCCTAAAACTAAAGCCTCTACTCAGCAAAGGAATATTAATTGCTGCAAGTCGACAGGCAGAAAGAGAGAGCTACAAAAAAAAATAAGAAAGAGAGAGTTGTCTATCAACAAGCGTGAAGAAACATCCCACCAAGGTTATTGAATGGCGTCATTGTTGTAGTCTCCTTGTTGAAGGCAACAGAACACCAATACTGCCGGTGGTTATGTTTGCTTCAGTACTGGTTTTGTGTCTTGTCGTACCTGTTAAAGACACGGGATATTAGTTCAGCTCTGAATGGAGGATAAAAATGAAAGCTGGAGAGAGAACAGCAGAACAGGAGTATGGAAGGACAGAGAAAGAAAAAGAGAGAGAGAAGGGAGAGAGAGAGCCAGCGAGCAAGCGAGAGAGAGAGAGAGAAAGAGAGAGAGAGAGAGCCAGCGAGAGAGAGAGAGAGAGAGAGAGAAGAGGTGCTTTTAGAGGAAATAATCCATTATACTACAGGTTTTTATCATGCGTATGTGAAGGGTCAGAAATTGGTTTCCTCTGATCAGTGAGGAAAATCAAATGCAATAGTGATCTGGAAATTTCCCCCAACACACTGCAGTTCGCAGGTACTGACATCAAAACAGCTTTGTGAAGAAGAATATTAGCCACGAGCCACAGGAGCAGATTTTTTTACTTGCCGTTTCATTGCCTGGGCTCATTGGTATGCACAGGTGTTCTAAACTGATAATTGCCTGCTGAGCTCCAGATCAATTCTGTAATTTGCTATCAAAACTCCACGATGTCATTTGTGCGCACTCTTATCAGACTTAAGTAAAAAAATTTAATAAATAAAAGAAAAGATACAATAGACAGGGGCAAAGCGGAAGGTGAAAAGCAAAGGGCATATAAGAAGAAATAAGTGTAGAGTAAATGGGAGAGTAAAGCTTTTCTCACCGAGTACCACAAAAGCAGCACACAAACTGGCGTTTTGATTATTATACACACAAGAGCCACAGTGTCTCTAGCGAAAGAAATAATGCATGGGCAGAGAGGTTTTCTCACAAACACAGCTGGAGCCTGAGGGGTCCCAATGTAATATCATGTAGCGGGTTGCTTCAGGTCATCTTCAGCTTCACATTTTGAAAATGGTTTTGTTTATTCTAAAGGTAATTGTTTTAAATGTGGCTCAACGCTTTCTCTCTTTCTCTGCTATCTATGTTTTGTGTTAAGTAAGAAGCAAATGTTCAGAAGAAAAGCATAGTGTTAATATAGATTTGCAATTTGCAATTTACATTTGCTGTAGTGACTTTCATGTCTGTAGTGTTAACCTGTTACTTTTAAATATGACTAAAAAGGAATAAAGCTATTCTTGTAGACATTTTAATAATCTGCACTGCTGATGATGACACAAAATTACAAAAGTTTGGCACTGGTGTAACTGTCTTATTAAATACAAAGAGCATCAAACAGCTGATTTTTCTTTTTAACGCACTGTAGCAACTCATTCAACCAGGATTTAATGCTCTTCATTACCTACCATTTTATAGACAGAAAATGAATAGGGCTTGAATGCCAAAATTACTCTTCACACTTTGGTGCTCTGTACAGAACAGAAGCCCCACTTGGTCACATGGCTTTTGCAAACCATTGTATTTTACCACATTTTCATTCATTGTTATTTTAAGAATTGGATAGAATCTGAATCGATTTCCATACTATTATTGTTTTTCTCTTTAAATGTTTGTTAGTACACAATTGGTAATTTGAATGGTGATTTAATTTCAGTATAGCCTTCTCATTTTTGTTCCTGCTTCCTACTCTATTAATTATAACAACAATGATTATAATAGGAACCATACTAATTTTACTTGTGTACTCTGTGACCATCACTTAAATAAATATTTGGTGATGTGCCTTGTACATTTAATGTTGCCTGAAGGTGTTGTTGCACTGCTACAGGTCACTGACCACAGTGTAACACCAGTGGTACGATGATGCTGTGTATTCACCCTTCTCAAAATCCAATTTCTTACTGTGGCATGGTGGATAGGAGATACTGTACAAGCAAAGGACTTGTTGTTGCCTTATCTGCATTCAGTACCAGTCTTGTTTTCTTTGCCAATATTTATAGCACAATATGGACACTTACAAATTTAATCTTGCTATATTAATTTCACCAAGATAATACAATGTCTGTTTTGGTAGCATCCATGATACAAACTTCATCAGAGCTGTAGTAGTTTATTGCTGACAAGGAATGGTAATAGCTCAGCCTAGCAACACATACAGATCATGTCTGTGAACCAGACTTACTGTGTATTAAACTGATTTTACTGACTATAGTTGGTGACTAAAACAAGGATAAAATACTACATATATTGGGTTGTAATGGTTGTTATTAAATACATTTTAAAATTGACCAGTCTGACTAAAACTGAACTTTGAACTTTTTGTGTATATACAATGATCTAAAGGCTAAGCTCACCACCTTAGCTAAGCTAAGTTTCTTTTGCTACTACTATACAATAATAAATCTGTGAAAAAATGACAATACGAATGACTCTTTGAATAACAGCAGTTGCATAGTTGCTATCAGCTAACGTATATGCAGACAGACACCATTAACTGCATGACATTAATGTGAAGATTGAAAGGCACTCACAAGAACCATCCTTGAGAAAGAACATGATACTGTATCCTGTAACTGATCATTCACAAAGTCTGAAGATGACCACTTGTGCTCTGTCACATTGAGCTTAGCCAGCAAGACCCTCCTTAGCTCTCTTCTCTTTGTCGCTTCGCTCTCTTCTCTTTCTACTGTTTATCTCGCATGAGTTGTGCTGATAGCATTTATAGAAGCTGACAGTTTGTGGTTGTGGCTTGCCGTCTCGCCTAATGACCTTCTATGATTGATAGATAGCCTACCTGGAGAAAAAGTCAAACATGCCTGGAGTGGCCTCTCTCTGTCATGTCTCCCTCTTTTCATGCTCGCCCTTTATGCAACTTCACTGAAAAGGGTTGATGGATCAAAGACAGCATTGGATTAATAATCGGATGAGCCCTTATTGTGGTTAATAATGTGACCTGAGAAAGAGAACAGTTGGTTTGTCTAAAGCAAACATCCTCTGCATGTGTCTTTTCATTTTTATATTTCCCCTTTCTATTTTTCTGTCTTAGACTGAAGTCAGACAAATCAGTCTCGATAGGTGCAGACAAGTGCTCTTAAGAAAATTCTTGACATGCTGTGTTAGAAGTGTGCACACAATGCAACAAGGGAAGACAAAGAGGAGAGTACCATTTTGTCATTCTATGACATTCACCCATCTAACACTTCAGTACTACTACATTATAACTATGAAAATTACAGTTCTTCTTTGCTCATTGCTGCAGAAATAAATGTGTATAACCTGCCTTACTATTTTCATATCAACATGAGGAAAACATTGAAACAATTTTGCATGAGATGCATATGACACTTTCAGACTCAAACTCACAAAGTCAAATATCTGCCACTAAATATCTGCCTTTTAAGATCTGGATTTCGCCAGATACCTGAGCAATGCCATTTTTAGGTGGAGATAAATGATGGGCAACAACTGCCTAGAGCATGTGCATGACCAAAATATTAGCCAGTTTTACAATTTGACAGATGGTTATGCTTCTCAGTTCCCTATTTGTATGTGCTGTCAATTTGGGTAGCTATGTTTGGTCTACTGAGCAAGCCCAATTTAACCACTGTCAGATGTCAGATGGCTCCTGCTCTTTTTATTTTAGTAATCCTCTCAGATCCTCTCTGCTTGAGATCCTTAAAGCCTGTTCTTGACCAGGTACCAGACCCTCTGAATCACACAGAAAGCACAAATTCACCATTTTGCACAATCAATTATCATTTTTCCTCGTTAAAACTTTCATTATGTTAAGGTCACATTGGATTGTAAGAATATGTTACACCAGGATCATTTCAACCTACACACCATGCTTCTACAATAGTCATAGTTATCAACAGGAAAATAGTCATCCTCAGCTACGTTATCTTAGAAAATAATAAAATATCCACAATTATTTGCCTAACTGGGCCACAGTTAGCGTGCTAATTATCCACTGGATTCAATTTCCAGAAAACAAACTCAAAGTCAGTTTGGTGAAGTGCTCCACTCTGCTGGATTATGCTGTAGATTAAAAGGTCAATACATAAATTAAAACTGATGCAGAGGTCACGATAAAAGGAGTGATCCAGATATATTCCACATTTCTGTGACATGCCAATCTTATAACCTGGTAAATGTGAATAGTAAGATTTGGTTGAGAAAATTTCATATCACAAACTGTGACATTAAAACAATAATAAGCACCAGGGATAAGAGATTAATGTGTTTTCTTTTGTTTTGTATTTTGAACTGAACCCATCTTTGTACTTGATCTGGGTGATCAGGCTTTGGAGAATTTGCAGATCTGGGCTGAGTCTGGGCAGACCACATGACCTTCTTCCATTGCTCCAGAGTCCAATCTTTATGCGCCCTACCAAATTGAAGCCGTTTTTTCCCCAATTACCCTCACTGATAAATAGTTTTCTTAAGGCTACACAGCTGTTTAGTCCCAATCCCTTCAGCTCCCTTCACATTGTGTGAGTAGAAATGCTCTTACTTTCACTATTAATCATAGCCGTTAGTTGTGCTGTTGTTTTTACGATTAGATTTCACAGAAAGTTTAAGTAATCGCCAATTACGACCATTTAAGATTTTTTAGATTTCTTCCTTGAAGAAAGTTCCCCACCATCCTTCCAGTTTTTAATAATGCGTTGGACAGTTCTTAACCCAATTTTTGTAGTTTCAGCACCCCTCTCCCTAGATATTTTCTTTGCTTGATACATTCCAATAATTTGACCCTTCTGAAAAACATTAACGTCTTCTCTACCACCACAGGGTTAGGGTGTCAGAGTGTCTTCCGACATGGTTGTTTGAGAAATGAGAAGCTGCTCACTGCATCAGTATAATCATCCATGCAGTAATTATCCAATGGGAGGCTTTTACCTATTTGCTTAGTTAAATCCAGGTGGTGACTTTTTTTTGGACAGGCAGTGTATATCTGACTTCTGACTGAGATTTTTGACTCAAATTGTGGTGACCAAAGGGCTTTAAAGTATCTACCATAATTGCCTCTATAAGCTGTGCCTAACTGCTACTGCAGCTATTGATTGTGTTGATCTGCAGGCTCACACTGAAACAACTAAATTCCCATTGTTATTAGAACACTTGCAAGGGCCTGTCACTTTCCCCTCACATCTCTCCCTAGGCACATCCTCTCTTTCTAGGTTTTCCTCAGCATCAAAGTACTTTTTGACAGAACAGCCAAAGTTACATCTTTCAGAGCGACACGGCTGCTATGAATAAAGGAACTAATGTTCAAGTTATACTTGTGGTTCTGAATAAGAACTTCGGGAATGTGAATATAGTTGTGTTTTCTCCAAGCTAGTGCTAAAAAAATTATTTTTAGCAAATGCTACTCAAAAAAGAGGCGGTAGTGTATGAGCTGGAAACTATTTTCAGTGGTGGGTCAGTCCACATTTAGTGTTTTATGCAACAGAACTGTGTATGAGGGACTGAGTCAAAAAGCAGATTGAGTGTTGTACAGTGCAATGTTGACTTGATGTGTTTTAATAGTTACTGAAAAACAATGGTGCTCCATGAAACAGGAAAAAGATGTTTCAGATTTTGGATGCAAATAAATACATGTACGGAGAATTAAGACATTGTTGGTTTGTCAGTTAATAGGATTTGTTGGCATAACATAAATATGGAATATAAATATAGAATATTATCAGACTTAAGCTCACAGACTCTTGTCAGTGTCAAATGCACACCTCCTCTAGGTTTGAAAGGTAGCTCTAAAAAATGTTTGCATCTTTCTTCTTCATGGAGTACAGCCTCTGACAGCTTGGAATCTAATATATACCAAAGGAGACACATTGCAGTTTCAGGGCAGAAAAAGCATGAAAACACACATGGAACTTCTCAAACCCCTTCTGCATGATAATCTGAATTGCTGTCCATGTGTATATGTATTGTACTGAGTACACAACCTGCATCACCACTGTTAGCAGTTTGTGTTTGCATGTGACAAAGGTAAACAGCACTGGTGACAAACAGAGTATACATTTAACCAAACTCTGGCACAAATTTGCCATTTAAAGTGTGCCAATGCAACTCACATGGGATGTGGTTGACTAGAGCAAGTTTCATTAAGTTATATGGTATGGATTTCTGGCAGAGCTGAAATTAATGACTTGCTTTTCTTGGTTTTCACTTCATGTTGGAGAATAACAGTGACAAGTTGTAAATGTTATGTTCTTGTGTGTGTGTGTGTGTTTATGTAACTAGACCTGGAGTGTAAACCTTAGGTTGTAACGTCATATTTTCTTGACCACATGTGGTGCTTGTCTAGTGGGGAGTAGCGCCTCCCCACAGCAGACCAGAGAGCTGATTCAATTATTTTACTATTTAGACATTGGACATTTAATGTTGTTGTAGGTATTATTTATTATTTATCTCTCCATTCACGTCTCTCACTTGTAATGGATTTAACCATTATTGAAGTGTAGTTGAAATGTATTCACATTCAGTTACATAACCTAGGTCACAATTGGATTTAATGATTTCAGCCATGCTACAAGCATGGCTCCAAGGTTTTGTTTGTGTAACAGCTGAGTGTTTGACTGATTTCATAACTCACCAGGTTCTCCAGCTGTGTTATTTTCCTTTAGCTGCCCTGTTTTCTTCTCATCAGAGATGGAAGGAAACATCTATTCGTCCCTGTGGGTAGGGTGGAGAAAGTGCTTAGTATCCATGCATATTGTTGTTATAGTCATTTATGGCATACATTTGTTGGTCAGCAAATTTGCCCCCCATGTTTTAACTCTTCCATATTTGCTGAAAAACCATTACTCTTACATGTTGACACTGAACTTTGCATCAAATACAGAATTTCATTATATTAAAATAAAACAAATGTAAGGCTATGTTCACATTATAGGCTTTAATGCTCATTATTCATTTCTTATATATTTTTTTTCAGTGAGATACAATATAATATAATTTTCTTTACTCAAAAACTGCTAGGTTATATGTTTCTCCATGTCTGACAAAAATGAAAATTCTCATTTATCTACCTATTT